>MCFG01000006.1:100000-155000 GCA_002104895.1 Anaeromyces robustus | reverse complement strand
AATATTTTTATTATATTTATGATATATAATTCAACATTTCATGTATATATACGTACAACTTTTCTTCCAAACATCCAACCATCACTTAAAAGATTTTTATACTTTGGATAGTTAACGTTATCAGCTAAAAAAATATGTATATTATCAACATTTATATGAATTATAATTCATGGATAAAGGAAGTAGAAAATGAAAAATTTTAATTATTTATTTTCATTATTGCATATGGAGTGTATTATTATAATAACATAATTCATATTATATAAATATTTATCATTTTAAAGATAATGATATTAAAAATAATTAACATGAATATCATTATTATAATAATATCAATAAATAATAAAAATTATGATATTAATAATTATTAATTTTGCAATTATTGTTAACATTTAATTAAAAATTAAAAATAATATAAAGTAACTTACGAGAGCTAAATTTAATTGCACGTCTAAACATTTGTGGAATAGTTATGATAAATATGAAATAATAAAAATAAAATTCTGGTGTTTTCCATCTTGGTGGATTAGTTTTAAATTTATGTACAGTTTCCGCTGAGGAAGACATTTTATCTAAAGGAATATATTCAGCATTTCCTGCCATTTTTTTTCTCTCTCTTTCTTTTTTTATTTATTTATTTATTTATTTATTTTTTAAACTATGTTGTTTATTTATTTATTTATTTTAAAAGATATATAAAATAATTTTAAATGTATAAATAATTAGTTATATTAAAAAATATCAATATTATTGAACCCATTTTCAAATTATAGAAATTTAAAGAAATTTCAAATGTTAAATTTGTTATGGTGTAACATTAAAGTTTAATAATAACAATTAGTTATTAAATTTTTAAAATTACTATATATATAAATAACTATTTTTTTAATATTCAATTTTATTTTATTGTTAGAAATATTAATTATAAATTATTTATAAATAAGTTATTTATAATAAAGAATATTCAATATTATAAGTAATTTTACTTTGAATGAATTAACATTTTAAAATTTCATTTTTTTTAATTAAAAGAAAATTAACATTACTTTTTCTAACATAAAAATTTAATATTTACCTTTTTATTTTATTCTTTTTCTTTATTTTTCTTTACTTTTATTTATTTGTTTTTATCTTTTTTTTCTTTTGATTATTTTGAATTATTATTATTCTTTTTTATTTATTTATTTATTTTATTATTTTATTCTAATTTTTATATAATAATAAAATTATTTATTATCTATTTATTAAATTAATTTAAATTTTCAAAATTTTTTATTAAAAAAAAAAAGATTTTTCCCCAATGATTTATACCATAATTTATGAAAAGAGGTACAAGAAAAAAACATACGTTTTTAAAATATTAAATAATTTAATAATAATTAAATATATTTAATATATATATAACTATATCAAATATTATTTTTAACCAATCAATTTTAAATATGATTTAGGAAATTTATAAATTATTTTTTTTTAAAAAAATTTAATTATTACTTTATTTTAATAGTTATATATTAAATAATAGTGAGAATTAGGTAAAATGCCTCAAGGTACTTTAAAGAAAAAAGCAAGTAAAAGTAAAGCTATTAAAAAAGTTACACCAAAAAGAGGTAATTTAAATAATTTTGTACTATTTATGTTAAAAAATTATGTATATTTCATTTTTTTCTAATTCTATACATATTTTAAAATAAGGTGTAAGAATTGCTCCAAAAAAAAATACTTTAATCAAACAAAATAAATTGAAAAAGGTATTTAAAATATAAAAATTATTATTATTATATAATAAAATTAATTATAATTATAATTATTGATTTAATATAAATAATCTAATTTTTTTATAAAAATATTTATATACTTTTTTTATAAAAAATTTATATATACTTTTTTATATACTTTTTAATTACTCTATATTATATTTTTTTTTTATTACAGAAACTTACTGCTAAAAGTACAGCATCTATTGAAAAGAATATGGCTTCAAAAGCAGCAGCTGTTGGTAAACTTACAATTATGAAACCAAAGAAAAGTGAAACAGATGAAAATAAAACTTCAGGAAAAAAATCGTCATAAAGAATATGAAGGTAAAAATAAAATAGAATCTTTTTATTATTATTATTATTATTATTATATATATTTTTCTTTTTTTTTTTTTTATTTTTTTATTTTTTTGCTTATATGGAATAAATTATCTTATTTTTTTTGACTTTAATCAACTTTTTGAATCAATGAACTATTTAATTATTTTATGTAACTTAGAAAAAAAAAAAAAAAATAAATTATTTAAAACTACAGAAAATAAAGTTTTTATTTTTTTCGTTGGAAATTTTCTTATCAAATATAATGTTATTTTTGATAAAATACGAATTTGAGGTTAATAAACAATAGAAATAATGATAATTAAATTAAAAAAAAATGAATAAATCAATAACTGATATTCAAAATTTTTTGAAATTTCATTTATATATATACATATATATTGATAGTAACAGTAACAGTAACAGTAAATATATATTACGTAATAATTAATCAAATACTTTATATTTTTAAAATAATGGAAATAGTAAGATATTTTTTCTTCTAGATTACACTTATATAATTGAAATATATAATAAAATATTTAAATAAGATAGAAATATTAAAGTAATATTATAATAATATAATAATATAATAAATAATAGATGTTTTTTATATTATTACAATGATAAAATTTATTGAGAATACACATTTATGATATTATTAACAATTACATATATGATAAAATTTTTTATTACCAATATTAAAAAATATAATAATTATAATAAAAATTACTTTTTTTTTTCATTAAAAAAATAAAATAAAATAAAATAAAATAAAATAAAAAAAAAAAAAAAAAAAAAAACAACTAATATTATATACTGATTTTGTTTTTTGTATATATACTTAAAATATAGGCATCTAAAATCATAACTATCTTTTAATATTACATAACAAAATTAATATTATATGCTTTTGCTGTTAATTTTTTACACTTATTTTTATAATTTCTGTGAATAATTATGTTATTCATAATAGATATATAAAACCAATTAATATTATGCTTTTTATTTATTTTTACTTGCTATTACAACGAACCTAATTTATTTTTATTAATTAATACTTTCAAATATTACAATATTTTCAAACACATATTTATTACTTATTAACCTTAATTATTTATTAATTAATTATGATTTTTACATCTTACATTTATATTTAATAATAACATATTTTTTTTATATACCTTTTTTTTTTTTTTGATATTTAATTTGATTATATAGTTAACTTGATAGATATAATAATAAGAACAATAATAAATCATAAATAAATAAATAAATAAATAAATAAATAAATAAATAAATAAATAAATAAATAAATAAATAAATAAATAAATAAATAAATAAATAAATAAATAAATAAATAAATAAATAAATAAATAAATAAATATATATATATATATAAGTAAATAATGAAAATAGTATGAGAAATAATCCGAATAAATAATTTATATTAGATATAAAATTATAATATCTGATATATATAAAGATTTCTTAAAAAAATATATATATTTAATTTTAGAAAATTTGTACTACATTCATCAATTTTTTTTAATAAAATATATTTTACAAAAAAAAAAAAAAAAAAAAAAACATATAAAAAAGAAATATATATAAATATATAAATTTTGTTCTTTTTTTGGAATGTTCATTGTTTTAATTTAAAAATTTTTATTATTGGCGTCATTATCTTTTTTAAATAACAAGAATTAATGATTATTTATATGCTAGTAAAGTATTAGTGATTGCTTTATTTTAACAAACACAAAGTATAAATTAATAAAAGAAGTATTATATATAAGTTATGTTCTAAGTATACACTTTTAATTAAATATAATTAATAATTTTTTTTACATTTATAATATTAAATTTATATAATTAAAAATATTAATTTTATTTATTTATATTAATTATATTTAATTAAATGATTAATTTTTATTTTAAAAGCTTAAAAATAAAATTATAATTAATGACTTGAATCCTCAGCAACAGCTACCAACATCTTCTATTGTTAGGACAATTCAATAATTATTTTACAAAATACACATGCATTTTCAATAAGTCGATTAATATCATTATTTTATAAGAGAAGAAATAGTAGTGACTGTAGTAGCAAAATGTAATAACTGTAGTAAGAAGAATAGTAGTAGTTTATGGTTGTGGTCAAAAAAAATATATTTAATAATTTGTTTATTAAAATAAACGCTATTTATAAAGATGATTTTTTATGTATTTTAAAAGTTATTATAAATGGAGTTAGGTTATTATATTTTAAAAGTTATTATAATTCTATATAATTTTAATAGAAAGTGATATGATATAAATTTTAAATTTAAAGTTATATAAAGATGTTATAATATATTATATAAATAATATAATAAACTTCATATTATTTTATTATTTTTGTGTGGAGTTAATGCAATACTGTTATTATATCATTCATTTATAAATAAATTGAAATATTAAACTTTAATTATTATTAATTTTAATTATAAATTTGGTAATATTAAAATATATATATATAATATAAAGTAACTTATTATTATAATACAAAATTAGCTTCAATTTTAAAATGCCCTTTGAAAGCCTTTTATAATAAATTCTAATTGAAATAAATAATTTTATGTATATAATATAATAATAATAATAGTAATAATAATAATAATAATAATAACTTATAATGATAATAATAATAACAACTTATAATAATAATAGTAGATAATAAATTAATAATAATAATAATAATAATAATAATAATAATAATAATAATAATAATAATAATAATAATAATAATAATAATAATAATAATAATAACAATAATAATAATAACAATAATAATAATAATAATAATAATAATAATAATAATAATAATAATAATAATAATAATAATAACAATAATAATAATAATAATAATAATAATAATAATAATAATAAATATATGAATAATAATAATAATAATAATAATAATAATAAATATATGAATAATAATAACATTATTATTATAGTAATAAAATCAATTATATTAATATTTAATATTTAATATTATGAATCATTAATATATTACTTAATATATTTATATTCATATATAAAGTTTAATGTAATTATAACAGATATAAATATACATTTAATATACAATGATAATATATTATTTTATTATTAGATTGTTCAAATTATATTTATTTATTTATTAAATTATATTAATTATCTTTATTTTCTATGTAGTTTTTTATTATGAACAGTTTCTATATATGGTTAAAAAGAAGTGTTATGATCAATATATTAATTATAAAATTATTAAGTATTATTAACACAAAATAGAAAAAGAAAATTACTAAATAACTAAATAAATAAATAAATACAAAATAAATAATAAATAAAAATCATTGAAATAATTATTTTCATTATTATTTGAAAATTTGTTACTTTTTCAAAATATTTTATATTTTTATTTATATTTATATTTATATTTTTCTTCAATTTTTAATTATATTTTTATAATATTATATTTTTTTTTATTTTATTTATTTTATTTTTTTTTTTTGGTTTCATTTATTTTTTTATGGGTTTTTTTATTATTAATTTTAATAATTAAAAATTTTTTTTAGATTAGATTGTGTGGGGTTTACATGATTGATTATACGTTAATTATTTTAATACAATACATATACATTACTATTTATTTACATATTATTTATTTATATATTTATTATTCATATATAAAATTTAATATTTATTTATATAATATTTATATATACATTTAATTTAAATTAAGTCATGTAGAATGTTTTTTAAATTTAATATTTATTTTTAAATTTATTAATTATTTAATTATTATATAAAAAGTTTTTAATCTATCTTTTATTATAAGAATCACTAAACAGATCCAATAAATTTTTAATATATGATATGAAAAATATTGGATAACGATTGGATATCACTATTTAACCGATATAATTCTTATTATTGATAATATATTTATAACATATTAGTAAATATATTAAAATACTAATGTAATTAATTACAATTTCTATAGTATGGATCATAATTAAAATGTTATATTATTTTTTGTTATTATTTTTTAAATAAATGTAGAAAAAGAAATTTTTTTATTTTTTTTTTTTTCTCTTTACTTCAATTTTAATACATTTATTAATATATTAAAATGAGTTTCAGTTTAGCTAACTTAGCTGCTAAGAGTGGCAGCTTATTTAAAGCCTCTGCCCCAGCTCTTTTAAGCGCCAAGAGGTAAAAATAAATTAAAGATTATATAGAAAATAAATAAATAAATAAAAAATATATATAAACAAGAATAGAATAAAATATAAATAAATAAAACATGAAAAAGAATAAAAATAATATTTTTTTAAAAAAAAAAAAAAACGCCTTTTAAAATAATATTAATATAAAAATAAATTATAGATTTGGAAGTACTCAAAATAAACTTAACAAGTACTCACACATTATTACTGAACCAAAATCTCGTGGTGGTTCTCAAGCTATGCGTAAGTTTTATATTATTTATTTATTTATTATTTATTATTATAAAATATTAAAATATAAAATTTTTATGTGAAATTATTAATACATAATCTTGAATAATTTAATTATAAAATGTTTAATCAATTATATAGTTATTGCTACTGGTATTAAGCCAGAAGATTTACAAAAACCAGAAATTGGTATTAGTAGTGTGTAAGCATTTCAATATTGAATTTGTTATATACAATAAAATGAAATTAATATTTTAGTATTAAATATAAATATTATAATATTTATTTTTATATTTTAGTTGGTATGAAGGTAACCCATGTAACATGCACTTAAACGATCTTAGTTCAGTTGTTAAAAAAGCTGTTCAAAAACAAAACATGAACGGTTTACGTTTCAACGTTATTGGTGTTTCTGATGGTATTAGTAATGGTACTGATGGTATGTCTTTCTCTCTTCAATCCAGAGAAATTATTGCTGATTCTATTGAAACTGTAAGTTAAAATTTTATTTATAAAAAGAAATATATAGATGAATAAATTAATTAAATAAATAAGATCTATATATAGTATTAATAAAATAATTAGAAAGAATATTAATTTATTAATAAGACAATTTTATTAAATAAAAATTCTTAACATATTAATATTATAATTTTATTTAATTTTACGATAGGTTATGAGTGCTCAATATTATGATGCTAATATTTCCTTACCAGGTTGTGATAAGAACATGCCAGGTTGTTTAATTGCTGCTGCCCGTCTTAATCGTCCAACTATTATTGTCTATGGTGGTACCATTAAGCCAGGTCACAACAAGAAAGGTGAAACTATTGATCTTGTTTCTGCTTTCCAATGTTATGGTGAATACCTTGCTGGTAACATTACTGAAGAAGAAAGAGTTGATATTGTTAACAATGCTTGTCCAGGTGCTGGTGCTTGTGGTGGTATGTACACTGCTAACACTATGGCTAGTATTATTGAATCTATGGGTATGTCTCTTCCATACAGTTCAACTACTCCAGCTGAAGATCCATTAAAGGAAATTGAATGTATCAATGCTGCTGCTGCTATTAAGAACTTAATGGAAAAGGATATTAAGCCACTTGATATTATGACTAGAAAGGCTTTCGAAAACGCCATTGTCATTACTTTAATTCTCGGTGGTTCTACTAACTCCGTTCTTCACTTACTTGCTATTGCTCGTGCTTGTCACGTTCCACTTAATATTGATGACTTCCAAGAATTCAGTAACCGTATTCCAATGCTTGCTGATCTTAAACCAAGTGGTAAATACGTTATGGAAGATCTTCAAAGTATTGGTGGTCTCCCAGCTATTCAAAAGTACTTATTAAACGAAGGTCTTCTTCATGGTGATATTATGACTGTTACTGGTAAGACTTTAGCTGAAAATCTTAAGGATGTTGCTCCAATTGATTTCGAAACTCAAGATATTATTCACCCACTCTCTAACCCAATTAAGAAGAACGGTCACATTACCATTATGAAGGGTAACGTTTCTCCAGATGGTGGTGTTGCCAAGATTACTGGTAAGGAAGGTTTATTCTTCGAAGGTGTTGCTAACTGTTTCGATAGTGAAGAAGATATGTTAGCCGCTTTAGAAAGAGGCGAAATTAAGAAGGGCCAAGTTATTATCATTCGTTACGAAGGTCCAACTGGTGGTCCAGGTATGCCAGAAATGCTTACTCCAACTAGTGCTATTATGGGTGCTGGTCTTGGTAAGGATGTTGCTTTACTTACTGATGGTCGTTTCTCTGGTGGTTCCCACGGTTTCATTATTGGTCACATTACTCCAGAAGCTCAAGTTGGTGGTCCAATTGCTTTAATTAAGAATGGTGATAAGATTACTATTGATGCTGCTAAGAGAACCATTCACGCTCACGTTTCTGACGAAGAATTCGCCAAGCGTCGTGCTGAATGGAAGGCTCCACCATACAAGGCTTCCTGTGGTACCTTAAAGAAGTACATTAAGTTAGTTAAGCCAGCCAACTTTGGTTGTGTTACTGATGAATGGTAAATGTAACTAAAATTATAAACCAAAGAAAACTACACTACAAAATTTCCAATTAAAATATCCCACACTATTGCTTTTTCTTATTAAAAAAGAATAATAATAAAAAAAGAGAAAAAAAATAGTGATTAATAACAAAAAAAATTTAATTTTACATAAATTTCCTATTTTTTGATATTAAATTATTTATAGAAATAGAAAAATGTATTATTATTACTAAATTGTAATATATTTAAGTTAAATAATAAATTCAATGAATTTTTAAAGCAAATTCTAGAAAGGCAGTTATATAAAAAAAAAAAAACCTTATTTTTTATTTTTAATAAAATTTTTTATAAAAATAAAAATTAAAAAAAAAAAAAAATATTTTATTCCCTTCCCTATTTCCTCATTTTTTTTTTTTTTAAATTTGCATTTTTTTATATGTATTTATTTATTATTTATATATATATTTATAGAAATAAATTTGTACATATAATAAAAGAACAGTTATAGAAAAAAAAAAAAAAAAAAAAAAAAAAAAAACATAAAATAAAAACAAATTAAATCCGTGAAAAAATAAAAATAAATAAACATCAATCAAATATTAATTCCAATTATACAAGTTTCAATTTTTTTTTTTATATTTAGTTAATTGTGTAAAATTTTTTGATTAATTTTTTGCATCAAAAATGAACATTAAAAAAAAAAAAATAAATAATTTTATTCCTTATAATTATTATTATTCATTGTTATATATTATTTTTTTATCTTATTATTATTATTATTTTTTTTTTTCTATTAATAGTTTTGATTAGTTATTTCATTTTTATTAATTGAAAATATATTCTGTTTAAAATTTTTTTATATATTCTTTTTTTATTTTTATTTCTTATTTTTTTTCTATTTAGGTATTTTTTTACACAAAATTTTTAAAATATTTGATTTTAGTTGCACATGGAAGTGTATTCTCTTCCTTTAGTCTAAAATAAAAAAACAAAAAAACAAAAATTGATTTAGTGTCATTTATTTTATTATTACATTTTTTTTTACATGAATGTACTACATACACTATATTATAATACATAATACATTATAATTGTTATTAATTATTATTATTTATTTAATTGTATTTTTATTATTAATATACTAATGTTTGAACCGTTATATTAAACTTGAAAGAATTTTATTAAAAAAAAAAAAAAAAAAAAAAAATTAATATATTTTTTTTAATAGAATTCTTTTAATATAAAATTTAATAAGATAGAAAGTTTAATTATTAAATTATAAAAAAATTATCTAAAATAATTTTTAATTATTCAATAAAAAGGAATAAAAATTTTAAATAATAAAATAAAAAAAAAAAAAAAAAAAAGAAAAAGTTAATATTAATTTGTAATTTATTATTTATTTTATATTTGTAAAATAATTATATTTATTTGACTTTTTTAGTTATAGATAAATCTTTATAAAAAAAAGAAAAAATGGATAATACACCACCGAAAAAAGAAGAAAAGAAAGAAGAAAATAACATTAAAAACAATAAAATAGATATTCAAAGTATTAAAAGATCTGTTGTTAAATATTGTTATGAAAATAAAATATTAGAAGGTACACTTAATCCACAAAATGTTGCAGTTATTTCATACATTTTAGGTCTTGTTGGTGGTATTTGTTTTATTCTTATTTTCAATAAAAAATATGGAAACTTTTTCTGTTTCATTTTCTTTCTTTCTATTTATCATAATATGGAATTTGTTTCTACAGCAGCTTTTAAAAGAGAAGTTTGTTCTATCGATTGTAAGAATATATATATAATTATTATTATTATATGTATATAATTACATAATTATTTGAAAAAATTTATTTTTATATTGTTATTTAGTTAATTTATATATGTATTTTTTTTTTTTTTTCTTGTAATGAATTTATAAATATAAATAGCGTATTTATTAAATCACAGTGGTGCTTATCATTTTGCCATGGGTGCTGGTATGGTTGAATATTGGGTTGAAAGATTAATTTTCAAAAATGCAGGATGGAAAGGTTTCAATGTTATTTCAATTATAGGTATAATATTTTTTTTTTTTAAAAAAATAATAAAAAAAAAAAAAACAAAAAATTTAAATATTACATAAATGAATAACCTTTCTTAAACAAAAAAAAAAAAAAAAATATATATATATATAATACTAATAAATTAATACTAATAAATAATTAAACCCTTACAATAATTACAATAATAATTTAATAAATAATAAACAAATAATAATAAAATTTATTATAAATATAAAATAGGTTTAATACTTACTATTGCAGGACAAATAATAAGATCTACTGCAATGTTTACTTGTAAATCCAATTTTTCTCACCATATTGAAGAATATAAACGTCCAGAACATGTTTTAGTTAAAACAGGAATTTATAAGTAAGTATATATAAAGGAATAAAATATAAAATAAAATAACTAATTATATTTTATATCAAAATAAGGACATATTCTATTATTATGTATTATCTATTCATTCATATATTTAGAAATAGTTTATTAATTATTAATTATATATATTAATATATATAACTTTTTACATATACATATATTTAATATTTTTTTTTTTTTATTTTATTTTTATTTTTTATATTATTATTTATAACTTTTTTTTTATATCATTTAAATAATAATAATAATATTAAAACAAAACAAAAAACAAAAAACAAAAAACAAAAAACATAATTAAACACCAAAACAAATAATATAAAAACAAAAACAAAAAAAAAAAAAAAAAGGTATTTAAGACATCCTTCTTATACTGGATTCTTTTATTGGGGTATTGGCTGTCAAATGTTATTAATGAATCCAATTTCTTTCATTGGTTATTTAGTTGTTCTTTACAGATTCTTTAACGAAAGAATTCAATATCCTTTTTATTATATATATATATATTTATATTTGTATATATGTCTATATCAACAAAATGTATAATTTTTATAATTGTTTAATTATTCCTATTATATCTTTTTTTTTTTTATTAATAATATATTATTCTTTAACTTTTTTCTTCTTTCTTTTTTATGGTAAATACGTATGAGGAAGATCTTCTTGTTGATTTCTTTGGTGATGAATATGTTGAATATAGAAAGACCTCAAAAGTTTATATACCGGGTATTAATTAATTTGATATATTTTAATTTGTAAATTAAAATAAAGATAACAATAAAAATAAAAATATAATACAAAATAAAATAAAATAAAATAAAATAAAATAAAAATAAAATAAAAATATAAACACAATAAAATAAAATAAAATAAAATAAAATAAAATAAAATAAAATAAAATAAAATAAAATAAAATAAAAATACAATAAATAAAATAAAAAAAAAAATAAAATAAATTAAAATAAAATAAAAAAAAAAAAATAAAAAAAGATAAAAAGTATAATAAATTCCAATAAGACTAAAATTATATAAGCATAAATAATAAATATGATTATTTTATTACTTGTTTTTATCAAAGTTAAAAACATAACTTTATATTAATTTATCAATATATCTTAAATTATTTTTGAATTCTTTAAATATTTTATTTTATTAAAATTAATATTATAATAAATAAGATAAAAACAATAATTAATAATTAAGACACATTAAAGTATATATATATATATAGAGAATATTATTATTATACATATTTTTTTTTTCTTTTACACTTTATATTTAATATTTATATAGAATTTTTTTTTTTGCTTTAGTTTTTATTAAAAAAAATATTATATTATTATGATATACACATAATTATAATTATATTTTATAATTTATATATTGATTTGTTATAAGTAGAATTGATTTAAAATTAAATGATTACTTTTTTTTCTTTTTATAAAAAAATAATTTATTCCAAAATAATATTATATAATTAAAATATTAATTTCTTTATATAAATTTTAATTTCTTTATATAAATTTATAATGTAATGAATATATATATAATTGTAATAATTAAATTAATAGTATAAATAAAGATATAATTTTAAAGATCATTAATTTTTTCCCCCCTCTTTTTTGTTTTCTTTTCTTTTTTTTTTTTCTTTAAATTAAAGTTCTATTTTTTAAAAAATAATTATTTTTTATTTTTGAGCTGCAGTTTCATAAGGATTTAAAGGATTTGGAATATTAAAATTATTATGTTGAATGATAGGTCTATCGGCTTTAAATAAAAATTGTAATGAATATTGTTTTGAATCTGTATCCCAATGGGTCCAAAATTTACCTTCTAATTTATCAATTTCTTTACTTTGTACTTTAAATGCTATAGTTTCATAAGGTTCTGCAGCAAATAATAAATATTGATGTTGTTTATTTGGAGCTTCAATATGTTGTTCATAAGCAGACATGAAACGATAACGTGGTATAACATTATCTGCAATTTCAGGATATTGAATTTGAAATAAAAGTCCTAATTGTTTTGTGATAGGATCTCTTACTTTAGTTACTTTATAACCTGGTCTACCAATTTTTACAGCAATTTTTTTAATTTGAACTTTATTTGCTAAACTATTTTGAAGTGGTAAATTTTGATTTTGATTATTTTCTTGTGCATCTCTTGCAGCACGTCTAGCTAAGTTGGTTTGATGTTTTTTACCTTGGGTATGTGCTAAATAACTACCTTCATTATTATGAAGAGTCAAACAAAGTTTACATTCATAAGAACCAAGGTGATTTTTCATAAACTAAAAAAAAAAAAATTATTATTATTATTATTATTATATATTTTTTTTGAATATATGAATTTGCATATATATATAAGTATATATATTAATGAAATGTAATTAATTTTGTTTGTTTTTATTGGCGAAATTAAATATATAGAAAAATTAATATTCATTTGGTAAAATGTAAATCAGTATAATGAAATTTAAACAATATTTTATTTTTATGTAATTGATTTTGTTTTTTTATTGTGAAATTTAATATATATATATATATATATAAATTGAAAATCATTTGTAAAAATGTAAATCATGTTTTTTATTTAATGTATATATAAAAAAGATTTATATAGATTTTGAATGAATGATGTATAAATTAATATTTCAATTTATTAATATTGAAAATTTCATTTAAATAATAAATTTGACATTAACAATATATATAACATTGATAAGAGAAAATTCATAAAATTAATAATATTAATATTATATATGTAATAAAATTAAATTAATTAATTAATAATAAATAAATAAATAAATAATTATTTCATAAATATAAAATTTTTTTTATTCATTCAAATTTTTTGAAATTCTAATTCATAAATTTTTATATAATATTAAATAAAAACTTACATATGGATCTTTTGCAAGATCGATAACTTCAAGTGCTAATTTTCTCTGTCTTTCACGTCTATTAACATTTGTTTCACTACTTCCTGCAACACCAGCACTACCTGGCTTAGAACCTGCTCTATTTTGAAAATCCATTTATGTTATATTATATATGATGAAGATTAAATAAAATATTAAAAAAGGTATGATATATATGAATTATTGAAAAAAAAATTTTTTTTAAATTATTCTGTATATTTCATTTATGATATTTATTATTTTCTATGCAATTTTATTGGGTAATAAATAAATAAATAAATAAATAAATAAATAAATAAATAAATAAATAAATAAATAAATAAATAAATAAATAAATAAATAAATAAATAAATAAATAAATAAATAAATAAATAAATAAATAAATAAATAAATAAATAAATAAATAAATAAATAAATAAATAAATAAATAAATAAATAAAAAATAGAAGAATAAGTACAGAGAAAAATAAATTAAAGAATATTAATAAGCAACATTTATATTAAAGAAATATATATAAATAAATATATAAATAAATATATTTATAAATAAATTAATATAAATAAATTAATAAATGAATAATTAATAAGTGAATAATTAATAAGTGAATAATTAATAAATGAATGAATAATATATAATAAAATAAATAAATCGATATATGCATACGTTTTAGTAATAAAGGTATTGATAATAAAGAATATTAATATTAAAATATTCTTTGTTTTTGAAATAATATTTTTAAGATTTAGAATAGAATGATTTTTATTATAAATTATTATTATTCCTTATTGATAGATGATACATTTATTATGAACTTTTTTCTATTATATTATAATACTATATAATTTTCTATTATATTATAATCTAATTTATTTTTTTTACTTATTTTATTTATTTATTCATTGTAATTTTATTTATTCCATTTATATATATTGTTTCATTTAATATTATATAGTATTATAATATACAATATTACATTATAATATATAAAAATATATAATAAATATATAATATATAATATAAAAATAATAGTAAAAAATAATGGTTTGTATTTTTATGTATATATAATTAAATTAAAAATATAACTAAATGTTATATTAAAAAAAAAAAGTATATTTATTTATTCATTTATTTTAATTATATATTTATTTATATATATATTTATATATCTATTTATTTAATGTTTTTTTAATATAAAATGATTTAAATTTATTAACATAGTATTAAATCATAATTATTAAAATTTTAAATTTTTAATATAAAATAAATATTATAAATATAATTATTATATATTAATATATATTGATGTATACTAAAATATATTATAATAATATATTAAAAATTATCATCAATTCTTTACACACAAAAAATTTTTTATTTTTTTTTTTAGTATATAAAGGGAATAAATTAATTTAAATTTTTTTTTTATTTTATTTTTTTTATTTTATTTTTTTTATTGTAATTTTTTTTTTTTTTAAAAAACGAATTTTATTAATAAAAAAAAAGTTTAGAAAAAAAAAAAAAAAAAAAAAAAGAGAAAGTTATATATATAGAGGAGAAATATTTTCATTTATATATAAAAATATATATAAATAAAAAATATAATTAAATATTATATTTATTATTTTGCTAATATATAAATACTTGTTTATATATTAAAATAAATAAATATATATTGATAATAAGAAGCTTATATATAACAATTAAATAATTATATTATAAAGTTTTATTATAATTAATTATATTCATTTTAATGATATATATAAGTATTCTTTTTTTAATATTTAAATGTATATACTTAAAAAATAATAAAATAACTTAAAAAATTTTTTTTATAAAACAATATATCCTATCATATATAATAAGCAATATACAATAAAAGATATTTTTATTAAATTATCTTTTATATATAATTTAATAAAAATTATACAACAATAACCTAATTTAAAAAGAAGTATAAGAAAAAAAGAATAATAATAAAAATAAAAATAAATATAAAATATTAATATAATAACATGCAGAATTATTTAAATAATCAAAGAAATAATAATAATACAAATTCACCCATAGTACAAGCATTTCATGCTGGACTTTATTCATTTCTATCTTTAACACCACCTTCTACAGAAATAACTGAAATTTTAATTAGTAGAAATTCACCTGGAGAACAATTACGGTTATGGAAACCTGTATTTATTACACCAGATAATGAACAAGTATCTTTACAATTAGAACATTTCTTTCCATTTTCTTTACCATTAGATTGTTGCTTTGTTTTACCAGATAAATTTAAAGTTGATTGTACACTTTCTCGGTATATTTTTAAATGATACTTTTCTATATCTATATATATATATATATTTTTAAAAAAAAATTAATAAAATTTA
This sequence comes from Anaeromyces robustus, assembly GCA_002104895.1. Taxonomy (NCBI): domain Eukaryota; kingdom Fungi; phylum Neocallimastigomycota; class Neocallimastigomycetes; order Neocallimastigales; family Neocallimastigaceae; genus Anaeromyces; species Anaeromyces robustus. The sequence continues at coordinate 138,685 of MCFG01000006.1, read as the reverse complement.
ATTTATTATTTTTAATACAATTAATTCTCTAAAATAATATATATATAAAACTATATATATCTGTTCATTTTTGCTATAATTTTTTATCGAAATAATGTTTAATTTAATTAACTATTATTTTTTAAAAAATTATTATTAACATTTTTTTTTTTTTTTTAAATAAAATAGTTCATATTATAATATTGTAAAGGAATGTGCAAATTATCATCATCCATTTGTATTTAATTATCCGGAACCTCCAATGCAAGATGTTTTTTTTGCTGAATGTGCAAGATTAAAAAGGGTAAAATAATAATAAAAAAAAAATTTTTTTTTTCCTTTTAAATAATATATAATAATAAGTAATAATTAATAATATATATATATTTATTTATTTATGTATTATATATATCATATATTATATTGTATATATAATATAGAGTGTAGTCATATCAAATATTAGAGAAAAAAATAGTGACACATTATGGGAGTTACATTTAAAACCTGTAATTATTATTATATTATAGTTATTATTATTTTATTTCAACAAAGTTATATAATATAATTGTTTTCTTATTCTTTTTTCTTTTTTATTTTAATGTAATTGTTAATATATTCTTTTGTAATATAATTAAATATTTAAAATAATTTTATAACTATAACAACTGTAATAATAGACCGTTAAAGAAAGGTATGTTATTATTATTATATTATTATTATTACTTCTTTATTTTTCCTTTTTTTTTTTTTTTTTTTTTTTTCATTTTTCATTTTTCATTTTTCATTTATTTTTCTTTTTCTTTTGGTTTTATTTAATTTTTTATATTATATTATATTATATTTTTATTTTTATTATTATTATTATATTATTATTATTATTATTATTATTTTTTTTTTAGAAGTATTAAAATGATATTTTTTAATATGATATTAATTTTTAATGTATATTTAATATATAATTTTCTTTTTCATTAATATACTTTATATAGTTTAATTTTTGGATATATTTGTAAACCAGGTAATTTTTTTTATAGTTTTGTATCATCAAAAAAAAAAAAAAAAAAAAAAAAAATATATATATATATATATATACTATTGAATAACAAATAACTTTTAAAAAAAAGTTTTTATTTTTTTTATTGATTACTAAATGGTATATTTTCATTATTATTATTTTAACAGATCATTTATATAGAAAAGTTGCAGAAAAAGTAGATGATTTAATGGAAAGAAGAAAACTTCCATTAGTTTTAGATTTGGATGATACCCTTGTAAGATATTTACCAGATCCTGAAATAGCGGAATATATAAGTAATAATATATTTATTTATTTATTTATTTATTTACTATATCATTATAATCATTATTATTTTAATATATAGATTAAAAGAATTATAATATGAAAAAAAAAAATATAGTTAAAATATAAATTTTTATTATTATTCAAATTACCATTATATAATAATTTTATATATATATTTTATTTTTATAATTTTTATTTTATTAAAATTTATTATATTGTTTTTTAATATATTTTATTATGTTTTATTAAATATTATTATATATATAGAAAAAACCCCACATAGAGTAAAAACATTAAAAGATGGTAGGAAAATTGTTTTAGTAGAAAAAGTACATGAATTTTTAGATTGGGCTCAAAGGTAAAAATAGCAAAAAAAAATTTTTTTAATTTTATTTTTTATATATACATATTTATATAAATTAATTTAATACTATATTTATTATGATTTTTATTTTTTATTAATAATATATATTCTATTATATTTTAATATATATATTATTATTTATTGTATTTTATTATAAATTATATTTATTTTATTTGTTATATATTTATTTATATATATTGTATAAATATAATATTAAATTTAATATATGATTTAATATATTATATTTAATCAAATAGATTTTTCGAAATTAGTATTTGTACTATTGGGGACCAAAATTATTTGGAAATGGTAAATCATATTTATAAATTAATTAGTATATTCTATATAAATAAAAATTTATTACAAGTTTTTTATAAATAACATATTTTATTTTATTTTATTTTATTTTATTTTATTTTATTTTATTTTATTTTATTTTATTTTATATTATTTTATATTATTTTATTTTATTTTATTTTAATACCATTAAAATATATTAATATTTAAAATATATTATTATTAATATTATATTTTAATAATAATATAAATTATCAATATACATCATTAATAAAATTTGAAAAATCAAATAATAATTTAATTAATTAATTAGGTACGTGAAATTCTTGATCCAACTCATACTCGAATTAAAACTATTTATAGTGCAAGATATGAATATGAATCTATATTACGTTCATCAAATCCTCAAAGACCAGCAAAAGATTTAGGATCTTTGTTTTCATTTTGTGTTACAAGAAATGAAAATAGAAATCAACCAGGTACTGGAAATTCACTTCCTTTAATTTTAGATGATAATATTACAGCATGGCCTATAGAACAACATGATAATATTATTGTTGTTAGAGAAACTCGTAATTCACCGCTTTGGAATGTTTCATTATATCCTGTAGTTCAAAATACATTACAAGCTGTTTATAATTCTTTCTTTAAACAATTAGATATTTATAGTTCAGGACAAACTAAAATTTTCCCTTCTTGTGTACGATGTTATAAAGAATATTTACGATGGGAATTATCACAAAAAATATCTGATCCATTTAATCCTTATCCTTCAAAAAATATACCACCTCCATTACCTTATTCTGTTCCTTCTACTACAACACAACCACCTATACAACCACCACCTTCATCATTAGTACAACCACTACCTACATCATTATTACAAACCCAAGCTCAAAATCAAAATAAAACTCAAAATCAAAATCAATCATCATTATCTTCTTCTCAGTCACCTCCAACATCTCAAAATCCTTCTTATTCACAACCAACTTATGGTCAACCTCCTCTTCCTTCTTCACAATTAAAAAATCCATCAAAAGCTATGCAATCACTTTATTATAAAAATTCTAATTATAATAATCCACCATCACAACAACAAGTTCCAAAAATTGTTTAATGAAGAAAAAAAAATATTAAGTATCAAATAAATTAAAAAAAAAAAAAAAGAGGTAATAATAATGATATAAATAAAAGTAGTAAAAAGAAAAAAACATCAACTTAAATAAAAAATAAATAAATAAAAGAGAAAGTTTATTATTATATATAATTATTAAAATATATTATATATTTCATTTTCCTTGAAAAACTTGGAATATAGAAAAAAAAAAAATAAGAAGGGAATATATATATGATTAATTATATATTATTATTTATTTATTTTTTTTTTAAATAAGCACAAAATTCATTAAATTAAATTCATAAATATTTATAAACTTTTTTTTTCTTTAATTATTTTACTTTAATATTAGTAATGAATTTTTTTTTTATCATTTAATAATTTTTAATAATTTTTAACAACAACAACAACAATTTAAAAATCTGTATATCAGTTGAAATATACTTTTTTTTTTTTTTTCCTTTTACTGACATAATCATTATAAATTAAAATAATAATTATAATATGTAATATATAAAAGAAGTTGATGAATTCATTTTAAAAATAAGAAAAATTATTGTAATATTAAAAATTATTAAATATCGTGTATTAGATTTATAATATAAATTTAAAGCAATTATATATATTTTTTTTAAAAAAAAAAAAAAAAATGATATATTAGAAAAATATTAAGAAAAAAAAATAATAAAAAAAAAAAAATAAAAAAATTTAAAAAAAAAAGTGTGTATATAATTATTATAGTGTGGGTTTAATTTGGTATGATTTATTTGGTGGAATATACACAAAAATACAATATATTTTTATATTTTTTTTTTGATAAGGAATTATTATAATTATTTGGCTTTTTTAGACCTTAAAAAAGCTTATGATTCAGTTCCTATTTATAATATTCTGAATAAACTTGAATGCTTAGGAATTAGAGGAAAATGTTATAATTTCCTTAAAAACTTATACTTATCTTCCAAAGCTTGTGTGAAACTTGACTCTCAATATTCGGATACTTTCAATATTGAGAAAGGTGTTAGACAGGGTTGTCCCCTCTCTCCTATCTTATTTAACCTTTTCATCAACGATATTTTTCGAGATTGTAACGAATATGGAGTTTGTATTGATAACGAATACTGTTGTGGGGGCCTCTTTGCCGATGATATTGTCCTTTATGCACCTACTAGAAGTAAACTAAATAAGCTTTTGAAAAAAGTTAATGATTGGGCTAAATTTAACCTTATGGAATTCGGAATTGGTAAATGTGGAACTACGGTTGTAAAAGCAGAAAATTCTAAAGTTAAAGGTGACCCTACCTTTTACCTTGCTGGTCAAATTATTCCAAAAACTAATTGTTATACGTATTTGGGAATTCCTTTTGATAGTGATTTATCTCTTAAACCGATAATTAAATCGACGAATAATAAAGTTAGGAAAGCGCTTTTTTCTGTTAGAGGATTTTTAATTAATCCTTATATGCCTATATCCTTCAAGAAATCAGTTTTTAATTCGGTTGTTGTCAGTCAAGTATCATACGTTGCACCTTTACTTGGATCTAATAAAACTAGAACAAACGGTGCTCAAAGGCTAATTAATAAAGGACTCTCTTGGATTGCAGGTCTTAGGAAGCGCTCTTCCTTCATATCTTTATATAATGTATCTAAAGATCTTAATATTCCTCCTCTTTCTGCCAAATGTGCCATTGCTCAAGATAAATGTTTTAAGAGATGGGCAGACTCTAATTGTATTATTTCCAAGTTAGTTACTATTATTCCGAAGATGAGAAAATACACATGGGCTAAAGAAAGCAGAACTTTATCAAAGAAACTTTCTAAAATTGGCTCTAGAGAAGATATCTTGACTTTTTATTGGAATAGAGATGTCAAAAAAGACTCCGTTAAAGCTGTTACCTATTGTGATAATCACCTTGAATTATCTCGTGATTATTTACATCTTGAACTTGAATACCCTAACTTGGCTTATGGCTTTAATTGGCTCCTCAAAATACGTAGTGGTTATAAATTCAATAGTGAAATTGCTAAAGCCGCTAAACTTGTATCCGACTCTTGCCCTGATTACTGTCCTTGTTGTAAAGGCGGTAGTCAAACCTTCGAACATTGGATTCTAGAATGCCCAACATTCGATCATTGGCGTTCTAAGTTATTTGGCAATCTTGAAACCATTTATTTGTATGTTAATCGAAAACCTTTAGTTAGTTCTGATAATATCAACTTTTCTAATAATTTTAATAATAACTACAATAATAATATTTATGATAATATCTATAATAATAATAGCAGTAGTAATAGTAATATTAATATTAATAGTAATAATAATGGTAATAGCAATGATAATAGTAATATTAATAATGTTAGTAATAGTAATAGTACTAGCTTATCTACATATTTTCTATACAACTACTCTCAATTCATTAATAATTTAACTATCAACAACATTTTTTTTGGTTTTAATTACTTCAACAATTTCTCCTCCTTGGAGAATTCTTCACGAAATAATACTTTCTTAGTTTCTAATAGTTTTATTCATTATGTTAGTTTAACTTACAACTTAAATAATACTTTCAGTTATAGTATCAACAACAATAATAATAGTTTAAATAATAGTATTAATTATAATAATTTAGTTAGTAATGCTTCAAGTGGGGTAAATTTTCATTCCAACTCGTTGGAATGGAGTAGGGTATATTATTTCCTTCTTGGTGGAAGAGTTAATCATTATAACTTGGGGAAAGAGGAGTGGAACAGTCTTTGTAAGGCGCAACTTAAACCTAGCACCTTTTCGGATGTTCCACTTTTGGTACGTACATCCGCACTTTTACTTAGAATTATGCCTACTGTTAGTGGCCAGATCTGGTCATTATTCAATAGGTATCCCAACAATCTAACCAAGAGCGTCGAAGCTGACAATTCAGTAGGACAAGACAGTAGGTCACACGCATCTAATAATGATAATAACTTTCCAACTTGATTTAATTTAATAATATACACTATACCATATGAAGTAATTATAAATTATTACTATCTATTAAATAATAAATTATTATTCTTTATTAGATTAAGTTTTAATATGTACAATTACTTTATAACATGTACTTTTTAAATTAAATTTAAATAAAATTTTCATTATTTTATTGCCAAAAAAAAAAAAAAAAAAAAAAAAAAAAAAAGAATTACTATAATACTATTTATTATATTATATTAAAAATTCTGTATTTTTATTTATATAAATCATTAAATATATTTATTATAATTAATTATAATTTTTTTTATTAAATATAAAAAAAAATTTTTTTATTATTATTATTTTTTTTAAATTTTACTTTTTACATTTTTAAATTTAATTTTTTGTTATTTGCAATAAATATATATATAGAAAAAATAAAATGGATATTAATAGTATATTTAAGGTATTTAAATATTTTATTTACTTAACATTCTAATTTGATGGAATTAATAAAATGAATTTATTTAAAATTATGTTATGATATATATATATAATATATTTTTTTATGATGTATAACTAATTTCTCAATTCATTTAAAATATTTTTTTTTTATTTTTTTTTATTTTTTATTTTTTTTTTTAATTTAATATTATAATAATATTATATATAAAGACACCAGGAAATTCTTCAATTAGTAAAAGAAAGCTTGTAGGTTTTATTATAATATATATAAAATTTTAGTGTATAAATATATATATAAAATTATATAAAGATTTTTTTATTATATTAAATCAATTATAATTTTTTCTTTTTCTTTTATAATACATATATTAATGAAAATTACAATTTATATATTAATTTTATTACCATTTACAAAAAAAAAAAATATTGTGAATTGTTAAAAGGGTACATTAACCGATTCAAAAATTTTAAAACATTTTTATCATGATTCAGGTTCCATTGAAGATTTTGAAATTGGAGGACCAGCAACAAAAAAAAAGAAAATTTCAACAGAAGAAGAAGAAGAAGAAAACGAAAGTTTTTATGCTGATGGTTTAACAGAAGAACAACGTCAAATTTATGATATTATCGATCAAGTTGAAGATGTATAATTATAAAAACTTATATATATATATATAAATTTATTTTTTTTTTTTAAATTATAAAATTATATAATATATATTAATATTTTTTAATTGGATTTCATTTTAAATTTTATATATTCTTTTAATTTTAATGTATATTTTTTCCTTCTTATATATATATTTATATAATATATATTATTTTAAAAATTATGAAATTTATAAAATAAAAATAAAAACGAAAAAAAGGAACCAAGTACAGTTGATATTAATACTTTTAAAAAAATGATTTTGAAATTCGAAAAAATTTTATCTAAAAATCAACAATTAAGAATGAAATATGCTGATGACCCATTAAAGTATATATAAATATAAACATTAATGATATGATTATCATATATCATATTTTATATGAATTTACAATATATATAACATTTCTTATAAAATTTTTTTCTTTTTCATATATTATTTTATATATATTTTGAAATTTCAATGCTTGATTCACATTAAAATCAATTATAAATTTCTACAATATTTCATATATGTAAATAATTCAATAAAATAAAATCTATACAAATGGATACATTTAAATATTATCATGAAAAAAAAAAAATACTAATAAGATTTATGGATTCTGAAGCAGATCTTGATGAAGAAATAAAGCATATGATGTCAGCTAGTACTACTCCACAACTTTATCCAAAATTAGTAGAATTAGAAACTGTGAAATCTATTTTATCTCTTTTAACTCATGAAAATACTGATATTTCTATTGCTTGTATTGATTTAATAAATGAGTTAACAGATGAAGATGTTTTAGGTGAAATTGATGAAGAAGGGGAAGCTGGATTAAAAGCTCTTGTTAAAGATATGGTAATGTAATATTTATTATATTAAATTATTTAATAATATAATCTTTATATATATATAATTAAAGAAGAAAGAATTAAAAAACGAAAATATAGAATTATATTTTACAATCAATATTAATATTTATATCATTTAATATATCTATAAATTATTAATATAATTCTATATCTTTGAATTGATTATATATATATATATAGGTTGATAAACAAGCTTTTGAATTATTAGTAGCTAATTTAAATAGATTAAAAGAAACTCAAGATGAAGATAGGCAAGGTGTTTTTAATACATTAAGTAAGGGATTGATAATTTTTATAGTTATAATATAATAAAATGATAAAAATTATGTTGTTAAATATATATAAAATATATATATATATATTATTCGATTTATAAAAAAAGGTATATTTGAAAATTTTATATCTATTGAGCCTAAATTAGCTGAAGTTCTAGTAGAAAAAACTGATATTTTAAAATGGATTATAAATAGAATTTCTCAAAAAGAATTTGATTCTAATAAACAATATTGTAGTGAAATATTAGCAATACTGTTACAAAATAGTACAGGTAAGTTTTATGTATATATATAAAAATTTATATTATATTATATTATATATATATAAATATTTTCCATGTTTAATTATTGAATTTATATATTCATATTTAAATATATATTATATTATATATATATGTATATAAACCAATAAATAAACAAATGAATGAATAAAAATAGCAAATAGATTAAAATTCTGTGAATTAAATGGTGTTATTTGTTTATTAAAATCTTTATCAGTAAGTTAATATATATCATAAAAATCATTAATTTATAATAATATATAATAATCTTGTATAATTTTATATTTAATATTAATAATAATAATAATTTTTTTTATTTCGTATAAATATATAAATGTATAAAAAGATATTTAAAAGAAGAGATCCTGAAGATAGTGAAGAGATTGAAATGATGGAAAACTTTTTTGATGCTTTATGTTCTGCATTAATTGAAAATAAAGTAAAAGAAACATTTTTAAAGGATGAAGGTATTGAGCTTATGCTTTTAATGATAAAGTAAGTTAAATAAAAAAAAAAAAATAAAGTAAAATATAATAAAAATATAATAAAATTAAGTAAAATATAATAAAAATATAATAAAATTAAGTAAGAAATAATAATAATAATAATAATAAATAATAATAATAAATAGTAATAAATAATAATAATAATAATAAATAATAATAATAATAATAATAATAATAATAATAATAATAATAAATAATAATAATAATAATAATAATAATAATAATAATAATAATAATAATAATAATAATAATAATAATAATAATAATAATAATAATAATAATAATAATAATAATAATAATAATAATAATAATAATAATAATAATAATAATAATAATAATAATAATAATAATAATAATAATAATAATAATAATAATAATAATAATAATAATAATAATAATAATAATAATAATAATAATAATAATAATAATAATAATAATAATAATAATAATAATAATAATAATAATAATAACGATAATAATTAAATATCTTGTTATTTTGTTATTTTTATTATTAATATATAAAGAGAAAAGAATATGTCAAGAATGAGAGCTATAAAAGTTTTAGATTATACCTTAACTGGTGATACTTCTATGTATTGTGAATATTTCATTGAAGTACATGGATTAAAATCATTATTTGCTGCTTTTATGGGTAAAGGTGTTAAAAAAATGAAGAAAGCTTATTCCAAACAATATTCAGAATCTGAAGAAATTGGTATATATATATTTTTTTAATTTCTTATAAATTATTATATTTAATATTCATATTCATATTCCATATTTATATTAATCATTCATATTCATATTCATATTCATATTCATATTCATATTCCATATATATATTAATCATTCATATTCATATTCCATATTTATGTTGATCATTCATATTCATATTCATATTCCATATATATTAATAATTTATATTCATATTCCATATATATTAATAATTTATATTCATATTCCATATTTATATTAATCATTCATATTCATATTCATAAAAAAATATTAAAATAAAACAAAAATAGAACATTGTATATCTATTATAAGTTGGCTTTTCAAAAAAGTTAATAGTATGAAATATTTGGAAAGATTAGTAACTAAGTTTGTTGAAAATGATTTTGAAAAAATTGCTCGTATAATAGAATTATATTTACAATATAAAGAAAAAGTAGAAAAAGAAGAAAAATTAATAGAAAAAGAAACTAAGGTATTTGCTATTTTATTTTATTTTATTTTATTTTATTTTTTTTAGGATAAAAGTATATTTTTTTTTATATAATACATATATTTATAATATATGTATATATATCATTTTAGAAATTTTGGAAATGTAAAATTGTTTTGTCTAAATATTTCAAATTTTATTAAATATATATATATATTAAAAAAAAAAAAATTTTTTTTAATAGGAAATAATAGAGGAATATGGCGAATTAGATGAAGAAACTGAAGATTTGTTTTATTTAAGAAGATTAGATTCAGGATTATTAACTTATCAATTAATTTCCCATATTATAGGACATCTTTGTATATTTAAGGAAATACCTGTAAGTTATTGATATATAATTATTTTTTCATTTATTATGATATTTATTTCTAATAATATATTATTTGATTTTTTTTTTTTTTTTAATAATAGATAAAAGAAAGAATTGTTATGCTTTTAAATAGAAATAAATTGGATTTAGATGATATAAAATCAGTTATTATTGATTATAAAAACAATTTAGGTGATTCCAAAGATAGTGATGTTATTGAAAAAGAAGAAATATCAAAAATTTTAGAATTAATGTAAAAACGATTCTTATAATTTATTTTTCCATAATAACGAAAATGTTATAAAAATTGAAATCAATTCATAATTATCTTTAAGACAAATCAATAATAATTAAAAAAAAAAAAAAATACAAATAAATATAATAATAATAGTAATATAATAATACATATATATTTATCTTTTTTTATTAAACTTTTTCTATTAATATATCTTGTAATTTATTTAAATTAATCTTTGTTATAAAAATTTAAAAATAATAAATATAAAATAAAAAATAAAAATAAAAATAAAAATAATAAAATAAAAAAAAAAAAACAAATATTAAAAAAATAAAAATATTTCAAATTATTTTTATATATATATAAATCAAGATTTGATACTATCCAAAAGATTTACATTAAAGTATTTTTATTTTAATTGTTAATTATAATTATAATTAAATATATTATATTGTTTTTTAACAAAATAATTTTTAAATATATGAATAGAATATTTAAAAATTAAAGTTTAAATATAAATGAAAGAATAATTTTTTATTATTATAATTTTATATTTTAAAAGTAAAGAATAAATACTTTTTAATAATTTACTTTTTTTTAATCAATTAAATAATAAATAATATATTTTTTTTTAAAATTATATTATTAACAAAAAAATTATACACATGCACACATATATATTTGAATATATTCAATAAAAAAAAGTTAATAAAAAATTTTTTTTATTATAATTAAAAAAGTAATAAATATATATATATATTACATAATTTATATAGTATTTTATTTTAATTTAGGATAATTTTTAATAAGGTTTGTAATAACTAATAAATAAAATTATATATATCATAATAATTAATAATCATTTTATATAAACTTATTAATAATATATCTCCAATAAAGAATATCGTCATTTTAATATAAATAAAAGACAATTTCTTTAAGTTTATCACATTGCTTTGTCATTAATATAAATAAAAGTCAATTTCTTTAAGTTTATCACATTGCTTTGATGATAATAGTTCAATAGCTGTTTCATAAATTTCAATAGTTTTCTTTGCTCTATCATTGATATTATCATTATTATTTTCCATCAATTCTTCATAATTTATTTTCAAAATATCTAAGTAAGATTCACGACATTGATCATATGGACATAAATCATCAATAATGACCTCAGATAAATTTCCTGTGACAGAATACATTTTGTCATTATTAGCAACACAAAAACTATTTTCATCAGAAGGGTTTCTCCTTGCACAATAAATATTATTATCAATAATATTTTCAAGTGAATTTCGAATTCTGTCATTTATTTCGTTTTCACTACAAGATGGGAAATAGAGTTTTGGAGATTTAATAATTTCTTTACATAAGTCCATTTTATAAGATTTACAGTAATTAATACGTGTTATTACATTATAATTTTCTCTATTATAAATATTAAAGTCTTTGGAGCAATTATTCGTAAATTCATCGAGTTCCATTGTACATTTATAATTATAAATAATATCATGATATTTTTGATCATATTTATCAATAACTAATGGATCTATTGAAAGACATTCTCCACTAAAATCTTTCATACAACCACTTTCAATGAAACATTCTCCAGAGTAATCATCTAAAATTTTGACACAATTATTATCCATAGTACAACATTCATCCTCATTACACTTTCTATTATTATAGTTTTTACCACACTTATTTGTGGAACAATTTCCAAATTCAGTTTGACATCCATTTTCTACAAGACATAAAAAGTCATCACTTTTAAAACAGTAACCTTCCTCAGAACAACATTCATCATCTTCACATTTACCGTGATCCTTTCCACATCTTCTTGATAGATTATTATCTTCGCCAATTTCAATATCTTCAATATCTTCAATATCTTCATTATTTTCATTATTTTCACTGCTGAAACAGAAACCAAATTCTGATTGACATCCCATTTCTATATAACACATACTCTCACAAATGGATCCCTCTTCTGCATCAACACAATTACCAAATTTACTACAACATTTTTCATTACATTTATATTGACCAGATGGATCATCACATCTTAATGTACCATAAATGGAATGTTTACCATTATTAGCTAAACGATTTGGTGTTTCATCATCTAATCCTTTAATTGCATCTTTTACAGATAATTCGATTAATTTATTTTTAAGCGATTCATAATCAAATTCAATATCTGAATTTTCAGCCATAATAGTAGCGGCTAAACCAGCAACAAATGGAGAAGAAAATGAAGTACCAAAAACATTTGCGATAATCTCATTATTTTTATTAGTAATTATAACAGTACCTGGAGCAAATAAATCGACACATTTACCGAAATTGGAATAATCGGCAATTTCATATATATTTTCCATATTACCATATTCGGTAAAATAGTTATTGTTAAGAGCACCAATTTTAATAACACCATTAACAGTACCATAAATACGTCCAACCCCATTAAGACTATTACAACAATTTTCAGACTCATTACCAGCAGAAACAATAATAATAATACCATATTCATTTAATTCATTAATTTTATCTTGAATTTCTTTTAAACTAAATTCAGCTTCATCTTCAAATAAACCACTTGAAATATTAACAACTGATTTATGTGGTTTAGCATATTGTTTAATATAATCGAAAGTAGCAAGAACATTATAAGTATAATATTCAATAGATAACATGTGAAGATTAGCTTTTTTAGCAACACCATCACGAGTACCTAAAGCAGAGATAGCAACGGATGTACCATGATTAAATTTTCTTTCAATATCATCTATACTAAATTCAATAATACATTCTTTTTCATTTTTAGGTGAATGAATTTGACCATCAAAGAAAATACCATCACATTTAATGATTCTTTCATCTGAAGTACCTTCATAAGTATCAAAATTTTCTTCACTTAAAGAAGCATCAAGACCATCATCAATTACATAAATATCAATTCCTTTACCAGCTGAAAATGGATAATAATAATTGAAATCATATGGATAACTTGAATTTAATTTGTATGCACCTTGTGACATCATAGATAATGCAGAATTTCTAAGTTCAAAATCAAATGGATTTTCTTGAACATTGATACTTTTCCATTTAGTTTCTTTTAAAATTTCTTCTTCATTATAATATTTATTTGAAACCATTTCATTTTTTATGGTATAATGTTTTTTCAATTTTCCAGACTTGGTACAATTAATAACATTTGGTAAAGCTTTAACTTTTTCAATTAAACTTTCTGGAAGATAAGCCATTACTACATAATAATTAGAAATTGGACAAATAGGAATGACTAATTTGGATTCAAATGGAATTGTTTCTTTTTCATCATTTAAAGAATTTAAAGAAATTTTGTTGTTCATAAAATTTTGAGGTCTATTATTATTAATAAATTGAATTTCAATTTCATTTAAATTACGTTTTCTTTTTAATTGTGAAATTATTGATAATTCTTCTAATTTTTCATCATAGTTACCATCATCATTTTTATAAGCATTTTTATTTTCAGTAATAATATTATAAATATTATTCATATTATCATTAACAAGTTCATCAATTTTTGCCTGAATACGTTTGTTAACTTTATCATATTCATTATTTTCTGAACCTTTGATAGAAACAAGATAATAATTATTCTCAGCTAAAACATTATTAATAAAATAATTAAATACAAAAATCAACGACAAAAAAATGTAATTATTCATTTTTTTTTATTTTTTATTTTTTATTGTTTTATATTGTTCTTATTGTTTTATATTGTTTTTTCTTTATTCTAATTATATTATTTATATATATATATATTTACATATAATTTTATTAATATATTTACATATAATTTTATTATTTTTTATTGCTAATTTAAATAATAAAACTTTTTATTCTAACACATAAAAAAAAAAAAAAAAAGAAAATAAAAAATATTTTATTGAAGAATTCAATCTATACGTTATATAGATTTGAAAATTATTAAAAATATTTATTCAAATTAAATTTAATCAACTCCTTAAAAAAAATATTTTTTTTTTCTAAAGAATTATTAATGAGAAAAAAAAAAAAAAGTATTTTGTATTGCATAAGCCACAAATTAATAATATTTATAAATATTATTTAAGATAAAATAAAAATCTAAAATATATTTAAAAAAATATTATTAAATAATATTGAACTTTATTTCTAACATATTATTATTAAAAAATTTTGTCTTATGAAGATTATTCTAAAAAATTAGTTGTATTAATTAAAAATATATCTTTCAATTCAATTATATATAATTTGATCCTTTAAAAAAAATAATATTATAATTTCAAATATCAAACAAATGGTAAAATTTGAAAATAAAAATAAAAAAATGGTAATTTATTATATTAATTTATTGCATAATTTCACAAAATAATTAATATATTTGCATAAAAAACCATTTTAATTTTTTTTAAAAGATTTAAATATTTTATTAGTGAAATTTTATAAACAAAGTTTTGAAAGTATAAAGGAAAATTCTTTTTTAATTTATAATATTTATTTTTTTTTTATTATTTTTTTGAATTTTATCCAACAAACATACCGCAATGGAAATTTTTTTTTTCGATTGTCAATTATTTGTGGCTTATACAATATTAGGTTACTTATTAATTAAATTATATTTAAATTTATTGACTTTTTAAATATTAAAGTTATTTAATAGTTTAAGGGTTGAAAATAAGTAAAAATAAGTAGAAATAAATAATTAAAGTTGAAAAAAAAAATTATTAATATTTTTATTGTTATTATTTATTTATTAGATTCTAAAAAAAAAAAAAAAATAAAATAAAAAAAAAAGTAAAATAAAATAAAAAAATAGAAATAAAAAAATTAAAATAGAAAAAATAAAAAAGAAAAAAAAGAATAATTATATCTTTTTGTCCAATTTCTAATAATGATAAACATTCCATATATGGTACATTAAGATGTGATGGATCCATTTAGATAATATAAATGTAATGTTGTACTAAATTTGATATTTGTGTTGATCCAGAAGACGAATCATTTCATGGTACTTTTTTGTTCTATTGACATAGGATATCAATCTGAATTTGGTTATTATCGTAACAATGAATATAGTGAAAAATGATAATAATGAAGAAAGAAAAATGCAACGTGGAAAAGATTATAGTAAGTATGACGATGAGGAATATTGCTATTAGGATGGTTATTGCTTTAAAAATGATGACTTTTTTTTTTTATGTCTTATCGAAAATGGATGTCAAGTCAAACTGAATTTTGAAATTATTCTACAAATAAATTTGATAAAAACTATATAATAAGAGAAAGTGTAATGAAAAGGAAATGTTGTACAATAGATAATAATTGTATTAAAATTTTAAAATGATTTACTCTAGATAATGTTTTATTGAAAATTAAAAAATGGTTGTATTAATGAATTTAATGACATATCTCTTTTTCATAGATACATCAGTTATAGAAAAGTATGAAAAAAAAATATCGTAATGTTATTATTAACAATAAATATTATATGGAAATCAATGAATATGAGAAGGATTTTTTTTCTATAAGAGTTTAATATTATTATAGAAAAAATTATATTGAAAAAAAAAATATATATATATATATAGAAAATTATCAAGAAGTCATGATGGATGAATTTATGTCCATATAACTAATGTCATGAATCTTATTTAAAAGTTTTGAAAAAAAATTTTATGAAGGAATGATAGAAATTAATGATTCTAATGTTAATACTAAATAATAATATAGCAAAGAAAAAAAAAATTTGAATCAGCACAATTGTGATCAACTTTCAGAAATTGATTTCTTTATTTTTTATTAAAATATTAAATTTTTTTTTTATTAGATTTGTATCATTTTTTTAGAGTTATAGCTTATAAAAAAACAAACAAGACAAAATTGAATTATAAAATTAGATATTAGATAATAAAAAAGAATTTTTTTTTATTTCTCTATTTTTTTTTTTTTTTTTTTTTTTTTTTTTTTTTTTTTTTTTCAATTATTATAATATTTATAATTCTATTTATTATTTATTATAAATTATATATTATATAATATATTATGAATAATAGATTTATTAATAATTTTATTAATAATTCTAGATATTTTATTATATAAAATAGAGAAAATGATATTAATATTTAAAAATGGTCTATATATTATTAAATAATAATTAATAAATAAAAGTCTAAAGGTAAAAGTTTGCACAATAAATTTATATAATACATGTTCATATAAAATAATAAGATACAAGATATATATATACAAATGGAAAATATATATATATAAAATAAAATAAAATAAAATAAATAAAAATAAGAATAAATAAGAATAAATATATGAAATAAACAAATAAAAAAAAAAAAAAAAAAAGAAAAAAGAAAAAAGAAAAAAGGTATTAACAATAAATTAATTAATTAAATATATATATATATATATATTCAAATTAATATTTTTATTATAACCATAATTAGAATAATATTAATAATAATATGATATATAATTATTTAATTATTTAATTATTTTCTTTTCCTTTTTTTTTTTTTTTTTTTTTTTTTTTCCCTAATTCCTTTATATATATATTATTTTCATTTTTTGTTCATATTTTCATTTTCTAATTTTTTAACTTTAGTTTCTAAAGGTAATATATAATCATTTTGAAGACATTTAACACATTGATAAAATTCTTTAGTCCATTCAATTTTCCATTGTTCCCAATTCCATCGAAAAACATCCTTTAAAAATTCTAATAAATTTTTATATTCTACAGAATTTGTTGGTAAAGGTAATTTTGCTAAAGATAGAATTTGTAATTTTAACTCTTGAATTGCATAACCAAATTGATGTTCTAAATTTTTAGTAACTTTTTTCTTCCAATAATTTACTTGTTGAGTCATATTTTTTAAAATAGTTTCCACAGTATCTAATGTAGTTTTATTATAATGTTTTATTCTTTCATCAATATAATTTAAATTATGACTATTTATATTGTCTTGGAAATTTTTAAGTTGATTTCCAACATCAATAGATAAATTTTTAGAATTCTCTAATTGCATTCTATTTATATCAGTATTTATCTCTGTAAATTTTTGAACTATGGTATCAATATGCTTTTGATCATTATTAAAAAATTGTTTATTTAAGGATTGTATTTGGTAATTAAATTTATCTTCTAATTCTTTAAATTTTTGATCTATTTCATGACGATTGATAAAATCATTATTATTAAAGTTAGAATTTAAATGTCCAGTAGTAATTGGTGAAGTTGCAGAACTTGTATTATTATATTTATTTCGACGATTTCTATTAAACATATTAGAAGCATTTAATGTACGTTGATCATTACTTATAGGTACAAGATCATCTGGTGATGTATCAAAATTATTTCTATTATAATAATCATTATCATTAGTTTTTTGACGTTTATTCATATACATATTATTATTTCTATTACTGTTATTATCCGGATTATCATTCATATTATTATTATTATTATTATAAGTAGCAGTTGTATTTATAGGTGGTGGTATAGGTTTATAAGATATTTCTTCTAATTTAAGTTTTGTATCTTTTATATCTTGTTCATTTTTATAGGTATATTTTTGAATAATTGGTATACTATCAATATTTTCTTTATTTTTATTTATATAATCTTGTATATGATCTAATTGATCAAACATTTTAAATATGGTAACTGATGATATATTATTATTTTCTATTTTTAAATTTAGCGAAGAATTAACAGTATTATTATTTTTATTATCATCATTATTATTATCAATTCTTGATAAATTATTTTTTACGATAGTTTCTAAATTATCAAGCTTTTTTTCGTACATGTCTATATGTATCATAAAATGATTCATTACATTACGAATTAAATCCATTTCTTTATCTAATTTATAATATTAATAATAGTAATAATAATAATAGTAATAATAATAATAATAATAATATATACATATATATATAAAATAAATATATAAATATTTTTTAATAATTATTATTTCTATAAATATTTCAATATTATAATAATATATAATATATATAATATAATATAAAACATAATACAAAGTATATTACATACAATATATTACATTATATTACATCATAATAATATTAAATTGATAAAAACTATTTTAAATAAAAAATATAATTTTTATATTCAAAAAAAAAAAATAAAATAAAATAAAATAATTTAAAATAATAATAATAATAATAATAATAATAATAATAATAATAATAATAATAATAATAATAATAATAATAATAATAATAATAATAATAATAATTAATAATAATAATAAAAAAAAGAAGAAGAAGAAGTAATTAATTTATACCTATGCTTTCACAAATAGTTGTAATAGTTCTTCTATTATTTCCTAGTTCTTGTTTTAGTTTTTCTTTTGAATTTACATAAAGTTCATCGATAAAAGATTTATGATATTGAATATTATTAAACATATCCATACCATCATCAATATTATATTCATCTTTATAGGATAATGATAATTGAACTAATTCTTTTTTAAATTGACTTGTTTCTAAAGATTTATTTGAAATATCATTAGCTTGTTTTAAAGCCATTATTTCTTTTTTTAAAGATTCAATTTTCTTATTAAATTTTTCTTCTATTTTTTTTCTTTTCATTTCTTCTTCTTTTTTGATTTGTTCTTCTCTAGTTGTATTAAATATATCTTGTAAATTTGTATATATATTATTCATTACATCAATGAATGCTTTTTTTTCTTTTGATGATAATACTTCATCCAAATCCTTTTCTTTTTTAATATAAAAAATAATATATTTTTTTAATATTTATTATTATTTTTTTTTATTATAAATAAAATAAAATAAAATATTAAAAATTAGTATCATTATTATAATTTATAATAATTTATAATAATTATATATTTGTTTAAGTATATATATAGATCAATTATTGAAACATAAAAATATACATTTTCAAAATATTTATATATATTTATAAATATATTTTTATATTTTATTATTAATTTCATTTGTTTATTTATTAAATATAAATATAATAATAATATTTATAATTTTTACCTTTAATATCTACTGTATTAATACCCAATGCATCTTTCTTATTATTTTTGCTAGATACTATTATTTGTTCATTAATTAAAGATAATTTACATGTAACTTTTAGCATATCTAATAATAATGTTATATTTTTATTATATTATTATGTATTTTTAGTAAAATAATTATAATTTTTATATTTAATAACAACAATAATCATTATTAAAAATTTGTATATATATTATATAAAGGAATATATAATAATAGATATAAATGAATTAATAAGTATATTATAAATGTTTTGTCCATAATTTTAATAAATATATACATTTTTTATAAATTTTATTTTGTTATATACCATTAAAGAGACTTAATAATTGATTATTATGTTCTGTTGTTCTTTCTAATTGTAATCTCGCTGAACTTCTAGTAGAATGCATTTTTTATAATTAATAAATATGAAAAAAAAAAAGTATAATGAAAAAAAAGTAAAAAAAAAAAAAACCTTTTTTTTTTTAATAATTACGAAATATCCAAAAAAAATATAATAATAATTATTTTTATTTTTTCTATAATAATTTTATTAATAATTATATTTTTTTTTAAAAAAAAAAAATAAAATTAATAATTTTAATATAATTTTAATATAATAATAATATAATAATAATATATTAAAATATGAATTTAATATAATGAAAATATTAGTTATTTTTTGACATGTTGTTGTTCATGTTGTTCATATCAGTAATGTTTGTTTGTTTATTTATTTATTTATTTATTTATTTATTTATTTATTTATTTATTTATTTATTTATTTATTTATTAAATTTAATTATATTTATTTATTTTTTTGAATGCTTCACGCCCATCAAGAAGAATAATCATATTAAAAAACTTTTTTTTTTTTTTTTATTTTTTTTATTTTTACGTTTTATTTATTTATTTCTTTATTTATTTATTTTTTTACTTTTTTTATTATTATTATTATTATTATTTTTTATATTTATTCTTATGATTATTAGTAATTATTATTTATAATTTTGGCAATAATAATTGTTTATACTATTTATTTTATTTTTTATTTTTATGGCTTTATGTTTTTTCTTTCTTTCTTTTATTTATTTATTTTATTTTATTTTATTTTATTTTATTTTTATTTTTATTTTTTCTTTTTTTCTTTTCTTTTTAGCATTTTATATATATTATAATTTATAATAGATTATTATTATATATATAAAATATAATTTCTATTAAGAACAATCAATGTCCTTTAATATACAAGAGTTAAAAAAAAAAAATAAAAATTTTCTTTTATTACTATCATTTTTATTTTTTAACTCTTGTTTTAAATATTATAATTTTCTTATTTATTTGTTATTTATTATATTTTCTAAAAACAAAAAAAGAAAAATAAAAAGATTTATAAAATATACTTTATTAAATACTACTTAATAGACAAATACTATATTAATAATAATAAAGGAAAAAAATAAAAAAAAAAAAAATAATTATTTATTATTAATTAATTATATATATTATTATTTCAATAATTAGAAAAATAAAAATAAAATAATAATAAAAATAAAAATGAAAAATATATAAAGGAATAAATAAAAAAAAAAGCTATATGTTGTATATTATTATTATTTTTATTATTATATTAATATATATATATAAAAGAAAAAGAAAAAAAAAAAAGATTGTTCCTTTTTTTTTTTTTTTTTTTTTTTTTTTTTTTTTTTTTTTTTCCTTTGTTAATTATTATAATTAGTTAAATTATAAATTTCATGATATTATATTTATTTATAAAGATTTTGATCAGTAATAATTATTATTTTTTCTTTTCATAATTATATATATAAAAAAAAAGACTTCCATTATATGTAGAATTGTAACTTTTAATTTATTTGCAAAAATAAAAAATAAAAAAGAAAAAAAAAAAAAAACAAAAATGATAAATATAAAAGTAATATATTATTAAATATTATTTTAAAAAATTTAAATTACTTTTATATTAAATTTTGATTTTGATTATTATCATTATAATCTACATTTTGGTCATCATCTTCAACATTAATACCAATTTCATCATCATATAATTCATCAACTTCATCATAATCTTCTAAAAATCCTTCTTCAGAGAAATAATCAAATCTTTCATTTTCTGGTCCATCTTCTACTTGTCTCATAGCTTCAGTTACTGCATTAAAACGTGGTTTTCTTGATTTCATGTAGAAGAATAAGGCAGCAACAGCACCAGTAGAGAAAAGAATCATTCCAGTATGACTAGTAGTACTTTCCTTATCTTCTTTTTCTTCTTTTTGATCTGGAGTAGAAGTTAGTTTTTCTTCTATTCCTTCAATAATAGTAGAAGTTGGTTTTTCATCATCAATTCCTTTAATAATAGTAGAAGTTTGGTTTTCATCATCAATTCCTTTAATAATAGTAGAAGATTGAGTTTCTTCTATTCCTTTAACAATAGTAGAAGCTGGGGTTTCATCAATTCCTTTAACAATAGTAGAAGATGGGCTTTCATCAATTCCTTTAACAATAGTAGAAGATGGGCTTTCATCTATTCCTTTAACAATAGTAGAAGCTGGGGTTTCTTCTACTCCTTTAACAATAGTAGAAGATGGGCTTTCATCTACTCCTTTAACAATAGTAGAAGCTGGAGTTTCATCAATTCCTTTAACAATAGTAGAAGATGGGCTTTCATCAACTCCTTTAACAATAGTAGAAGCTGGGGTTTCTTCTATTCCTTTAACAATAGTAGAAGATGGGCTTTCATCTATTCCTTTAACAATAGTAGATGCTGGGGTTTCTTCTATTCCTTTAACAATAGTAGAAGCAGGAGTTTCATCCTTTTGTGAAACTGTAGTTGATGTGGTGGAAGAAGATACCTTTTCATCCTTTTCTTTATCATCTTTTTCATCCTTATCATCCTTATCATCTTTATCATTTTTATCATTTTTATCATCTTTATCATCTTTATCATCTTTATCATCTTTATCATCTTTATCATCTTTTTCATCTTTATCATCTTTATCATCTTTTTCATCTTTATCTTTTTCATCTTTATCTTTATCTTCATCACCAGATCCACTAGAATCACCATCTTCTGGTTTTTCAGTAGCTTTAGATGTGGTTGTGGAAGAAGCAGAAGTTGATGATACAATAACAGTATTTGATGAAGTTGCTGAAGAAGTAGCTTTTTCTTTATCATCAGTTTCAGTAGCAATTTCAGTAGCTTCTTCATCAGCATCCTTTTCTTCATTATCAGGAGTCTTTGAAGCTTTACTGCTAGCTGTTCCACTAACAGTACTAGTAACTGTAGCAGTGACATTAGTTTTAACAGCATTATTAACAATTTTGGTATCAGCTTCTTTTTTAGCATCATCAAGTGAAAGAACAGAAGCACCTTGAATGATAATTGCCTAAAAAATATATTATTATTATTATTATTATTATTATTATTTTATATTATTATTATTATTATTATTATTATTTTATATTATTATTATTATTATTATTATTATTATTATATTTACAATAAATAAAAATGAGACTTACATCTATAATAGCGTTAACCTTATTTTCATTTTCATCACCATTTTTCTTTAATTTAGACATAAATGACCAAGTTAAAGTCTTTGCAGTTTCATTGAAATACTCAGCATAACCATAAGTTCTGTCTTTGTCAAATTCTGCAGCACTTTTATTTAATTTAATTTTATTATCAAGTGAAAATTGAAAACCATTTTCACAATTATAACTAAAAACAACCATTTTATCGGAAGATACCTATTTATAATTTAAATTTATATATATATATATATTAAACATAAAATGAGATAATTTTTAAAAAAAATTAAAAAAAAAAAAAAAATAAAATGAACAAATATATTCATTAATAAAGTAATAAACAATTAATAAATAATATAATAATATTAACATTATACATTTTTTAAAAAAATATTATTTATATTAAAATTTTTATAACAATTAAAATTTATATATTTTTATATTACATTTGGTTTAATATTTAAAGTGATTGAAGCTTTAACAACTTTGTCAACTAAAGCGGTATCTGTTGTAGTAACATCACCAATTGTTAAACTTTTTTCATTAATTTTCCAACTTTTACAATCTTTGACTATTTTATTTTTATCATCATCTAATTCACAAGATATATTTAAAAATTTTGAAATATTAAATTTATCATTGGAAAAACTTGTAATAGAACTTATAGTTGGTTCGTCAAATAATTGTACTGGAGCTTTAAAATTATTATTATTATTATTATTATTATTATTATTATTATTATTATTATTATTATTATAAGAATATTTTTTTTTTTTAAAAAAAAAAAAAAAACAGTAAAATATTAAGTAAGAAATTATTTATTTATTTATTTGTTATTTAGTTATATAAAAAGAATTAGTATACATACCACATTCTTCTTCAGTAGTTGCTTTTACATTAATAGTACGATCACAACTATCTTCTTCACCAGCTTTTGGTGGATTATAATAAAATACCTTTTTACTATTTTTTAATAATACATCATTTTCAGCACATTTTGTAATAGCTACATTTAATTTGTCCTGAGGACAACCTTTAATTGAAAAAATAAATAAACAAACAATTAATAATTTAATAATTAAGCAAATCATAATAATAAATGAAATAAATTATTGAATATTTTTTTAAATATTTTATTAAACTTTCAAATAAAAAAAAATATATTTTTTTTCTAAATTTTTTAAAAGTTTTGATTTATACCTTCAACAATTTGAGTTTCTAATAAACCAAATAAATCTGCTTTTACAGATATAACTGATAAAGCTAATGATATTATTTTCGTTGAAATCTTCATATTGATTTTATTATATTTTTGATTAAAGTTAAAATTTTATAATTGTATGAAAAAAATCTTTACTGCGAATGAAATTTTTGAATTAATTAATTCTAAATTAATATTTAATTTAATTATTGATATTTGTGTATAATATGTCTATATTGAGAAATGTATACATTTATTTCTATATAATTTGAATTTAGTATTTAAAATGAAATTTAATTATTAAATTTATATACGATTTGAAAATAAAATATTTTTTTAATAAAAAAAATAAAAGAAAAAAATAAAAACAGTTATATAATAATTAATATAATGTAAATATTATAATGTGTATTTATATATTATAATAACAAAATAATAAAAAATTAAAAAGTACGATTTATTGTAAATTATAAATTAAAAATAACTTTTATATAATAATTGATAATATATAGTATTAAAAATAAAAAATAAAAAATAAGAAAAAATAGCCACTTATTTCTAAAAACTACATAAAAAATAATAAAAAAAAAATTTTTTTTTATATAAACTTTATCTTACAAATATAAATATTAGTATTAATAATATAATATAAATATTTACACTTTGTTATTTATATTATTATTTAATATTTATATTTTTTTAATATTTTATTGATTTAATTAAATTTATTTTTACTTTATTTTCCCTTTTTTTTTTTTCTTCTTTACTTTATTTTTTTATTTAATTTAATTTAATTTTATTTTATTTTTTTTAATTTTTTTTATTTATTTATTTTTTTTTATTATTATTGTTATTGATATTTTTTTAAGAGTAAAAAAAAAAAAAAAAAAGAGAGAAATACAATAAAAATTTTTTTATTTTTTTTTACCTTTTTACTTTTAATATTGTCGAATTTTATTAGCAAAAAAAATAATTTTGAATAAAAAAAAAAAGAAAATAATTTATTATTAAAATAAAAAATATATTCTAATATATGACTTTATATATAATAAATATTATTATAATATTGTTATTATTATTATTATCATTAATTATTAATTATTAATTATTAATAGAAATAGAGTAATAAATAAATAAACATATCGTATTTAATTAAATAAATAATATTAGTAAAACAATATTTTACTAATATTATTTATTATATATATATAATGAATAAAATATATTATATATAAATATATTTAAATATATTTATTTTTATGTGATGATTATATATTTAATTAAAAAATTTAAATATATAAAAGTAAATATTATAAATATATTAATAATTCAAATTTATTATAATACATTGCAATATATTGTAATTTTATAAATTACGGTTAACTTTTTTTTTAAAGTTTAATTATTATTATTAATAAATTCTTTTTCTGTTTATATTTTACTATTCGAGATTTACACGTTTTAAATGACTCAAAAATCTTATATTATAATACATTATAATATATGCAATAAATTAAAATTTAAGATAATCATTATAATATATAATAATAAATAGTTTTTAATAAAATCGAATTTACTGATATCACATATAATTTAATTAAATAATTAAGTTTAATTAATAATTTTTAATTACTATTTAAGATAAATACAAAAATGACAATGTTTTCATATTATTGGTTATTCAATACATTATTAAATAACGTAATGTACATATATCATTTTTATTTTATTTTATTTTTAGGTAAACTGTCCACCACCAATTTCAAAGGAGATTATTATAAATTAAGGTAGAAATAAATATATTTATTACAAAAACAAATTAAAAAAAAAAAAAAACATAATAGAAATAAATCAATTCTCTTATTTCATTAATAAGCAATTACATATTAAATAACTTAATCAAAGTCAATATAAAAACAAAAACAATCAATATTATTGTATTATTACATCTATATATATATATAAAAGAAAGTTTTATAGATAAAATAAAAAAAAATTTAATAAGATAGAAAATTTTAGTAATACTAAAAAATTTATTGAATTGTTTTATTGGTATTATTACTAATTTAATAAGTTATTAAAAAAAAAAGATAATAAATTTATCCATAAATAAAACTTTAATGGATGGTAAATGTAATTTTTAATATATGTATAATTAAATATCTTTTTTATTTTATATAAGATTTTATTATTAGTTTTTTTTTTATCTGTAATTAATAGTAGTATATATTACTTTAATGAATTATTAATTTTTTTCTTAAAAAAAAAAAAAAGGTTGATGATACAATATTAATACTATTTAAAATTTTATTGTATCAACCTTTTTTTTTTTTTTTTTTTTTGAATATTAATATATAATAATAATGATAGTTAATTATATAAATCAATAATGTAAAATAATGCAAAATAATATTGAATTTCTTTCTTATATGCAAAACATATTAAAACTATAATTTGTCAATAGTTTTTATGCAATTATAATTTATCAATAGTTCTTATGTAATTACTAATAATAATTATTATTATTATTTAAGATTAAAGTTTTATTTTTTAGTTTTTTTTTTCTTAATTATTTTATGATTATTTTAGTGTTAAAAATTTTTTAATTTTATTATCATTATAAATAAAATAATAAACTATGATAAATAACATGTATGTAATTTTTTTTTTATTTTAATTTATATATATATATATAAATATTTTTTTTTTTTTTTTTGAAATTTTTAAAATTTGTTAAAATTTCTCCTGTGGATATATTAAAATTGTTAAACTTACATATGGAATAGTGACATATGGTCAACAATTTAAAAAATAAAATTTTTTAACATAAAATTTAAAGTTTTCGTAATAAAATAAAATAAAATAAAATAAAATAAAATGAAATGAAAATGAAAATAAAATAAAACATAATATTCTAAAAGTGTAGTATAATCAGAGAAAAAAAATAATTATAGATATAATAAATATAATATAATATAATATAATATTAATTGTAATTTAACAATATAAAATAGATAATAGTTTTTAAATTCAATAATTATTTGATAACTTTATATTCTATTTTTTTATATGTTAAAGATAATATATAATACCTTTTGTTATCACACTAAATATATTTTAATTAAATATATATATTTTAATATTAATAAATATCAATGTCATTAATAACAATCTCATTAATATTAGAAAAAAAATATTAATTCTATATGTTAACAATAAAAATTAAAATAATGTATAGAGATGGATAATTTTTATAATAAAATTAATAAAATTCATAAAGAAATCAATTAAGTAAAAATCTTTCTTTTTTAATATAAAGTATTTTTGAAAAGGAAATTTTGTAATGAATCTTAATTATTAAAAACTTTAAATATTGCATTATATATAAATTTAAATAATATTGCTTATAATTTAAAAGTTTTTTTCTTTTTTGTTTTCTTTTTTTAATCATTTTTATTATATATAGTTTCTTCTTTAATATAATAATAAAAAAATAATTGTTAATATTTCTTTACTATTGTATATATAAAAAGAACAATAAAATATAGTAAGTTTAAAGAATTAATAATTAATAATTGTTTTATTTTATTTTATTTTATTTTATTTTGTATGTCATGCCAAAAATATACATATATGATATTAGTAATAATAAAAATTTGTTAATTTAACAACGACAATATAAAATAAAATGTACAATATTGAACTAAACCAAAAAAAAAAAAAAAAAAAAAAAAAAAAAAACTATGAAAATAAAATTCAAAAAAAAAAAAAAGATAATAAATATATAAATGAAAAAAAAATATTATAAGAATTATCATTATTTTAAAATTCATAAAAATTAGTTAATAAATAATTATAATAAAAAAATTATTAATTAAAAGAATGACTTATTTTCATCCTTTATTAATAATCAGTTGATGAATTATTAATTAATTAATTATTTTAATAATAATAATAATAATAATAATAATAATTAATAATAGTTAATAATAATAATAATAATAATAAATAATAATAAATAAATAATAATAATAATTAATAAATAAATATTTTTATATATATTATTATTATTATTTTTATTTTTATTATTAATTATTAATAATTACTAATGTTATAAATAATTAATTAATTAATAATAAACCCAAATAATAATATAAAAATAAATAAAAAACAATTTATATATATTAGTATTAACAAAAACATGTAATATACAATTCATATTTAACAACTCAATATTCATATTTATTTATTTATTTATTTATTATATATTTATTATATATTTATTTATTTATTATTTATTTGTTTATTTATTTATTTATTTGTGTAATAAATGGAATATTTTATATATTTATTTATATATTTTGATTTATTTGATTTAATTATAATAAATGGATTATATAGCAATAATAAATAAATAATATATATAAGAATCAATTTATATATTTATATTAAACTCAAATAATACAAAAATCTAAATCTAAATATAAATATAAAAATAATCATACACACAAATATATAAATAAATAAAATAGCTATATATTACATTTACATTATAATATATAATGTATATAATGATTAAATAATTTTTAATATATATTTATATTTATTTATATTTATATTTATTTATATATCAATATAATAGTATAATAAAATATAATAAAATAAAATAAAATAAAATAAAATAAAATAAAATAAAATAAAATAAAATAAAATAAAATAAAATAAAATAAAAAATACCAAAACACAATTCCAACCATCATCACTGACAAAACTTTTATAAAACGAAGAAAAAAAAAATTAATAAAAACTATTTTTTTTTCGATAATTTTTATTTAAATAGTAAAAATTTGAATTTATTTTTATATTTATGTTTTCACAACTTTTACTAAAATCATTTACAATATAAATATATATAAATTTTATAATAATATTAAATATAATCAATAATAATAATAATTAATAATATTAATAAGAAACAAATAAAACAATTTTTATTAAAAAAAAAAAAAAACAGAATTAAACATAATTATTAATTTTTAATATATAGTATATTAAATTATATTATAAATATAATATAAAACCTATAAAAGGAAAACTCTTTTTTAGAAAAAAAAATATTTCTTTAAAAATTAAAAAAAAAAAAAAAAAACTTATAATAATATCGAAAATATCATACTTCATATTTACATATATATTTACATATCTATAATACTTATACCTCATATATATTTAAAATTTTGATACTCTAATATGATTAATACGAAAGTAATATCTATATATAATTACATTTTTAATTTTTTTGATAAAAATAGTTTTTTTTTTACATTAAAAAAAAAAGTGAAGAATTTATATACATATTTTACAGAAATTAATAATATTTAATCAAAATACAAATTTCTCAATATAAAATTATTTATATGTAATTATATATAATGATAATTTTTACATAAAATATGAACATGTATATTTATTAATAAAAAATTTAAATACAATAAGTGTAATTATTATTAAAAAAAAAAATACTATTCATATCATAACTGAAATTGACATTGAAATTAACTTTTTTTTTTATTATTTATAATACTTTTCTTTTCCTTTTTATATCAGAATTATTTTTAATTTGTGAGAATAATATAACAAATAAAATTAAAAAAAATATTTTTATATTTTAATTTTATATAATTGATATAAATTCTCACTTTTTAATAGAATAATAGATAAAAAAAATAATCATGTTATTAAAATTTAATGTTATAAATTTTTACATAATGGCAAATATTTTTTTCATTAAAATTGCAATGTAAAAATTTATTACTTATATATATATATTATATTATCTTTTTTTTTTATACTATTTTTTGTATTTTTTTAAATTTAAAAAAATTTAATAATAGTAATACTGATAATTTTTAATATATATATTAATATATTATAATTATAATATAAATTATATATTAAAGAATGGAAAATATAAGAATATTAAGTTATAACGTCTTCTTAAGACCACCACCAGTTCATGACAAACTTTCAGACTACAAAGAAGAAGTTAATAAATAATTTAATTTTATTATTAATTATTATAAATGAAATAATATTATAACTTTTTTTTTTATGTATATAAAATAGAGAGTAAAATTAATTGGTGATACTGTTGTACCAAATTATGATATTATAGCTTTTGAAGAAGCATTTGGAAGTCTTAATAAAAGAGTAATTGAAATAATGATATCAATAATAATAATATTAATATATTAATAATTACAATTATTATATATAATATTAATATATAATAATAAAAAGTCCAATTTAAACATTTAAATTAATATATGTATGTATTTTTTTTAATAATACATGATTTTTCAATATATAATTAAATTTAAATATTTAAAAAAAATTAATAGAGAGATGCTCTTAAAGAATATGGAAAGAAACATGGACTTATATATAATTATTCAGATGCTCCACATTCTATTTGTAACTTAAAAGTCGATGGTGGTTTACTTTTATTAAGTAGATATCCAATAGTAGAAAAAGACTCTACTGAATATTCAAGAGGTTGTCATAGTGATTGGTATGTATAATTATTTTTTTTATATATATAGTTAACAGTTATATATATATTTTCTTGTTATAAACTAAATTAAAAGAATTGATATAATTATTAGAACTATATATTTATTTATAACTGATAAAAAAAAAAAAAAAAAAAACATGATAATAAATTAAAAAATAAAAAAATATGTATAAACCTGTCAACAAAAATAATATTAATTAATATAAACTTTAATTATTAAGCAATTAATTTTTCTATATACAATTAATATAACATTTTTGCATCTTTATAAGTAATATGATAAAAAATATATATATATACTTCAGATTTAATATAATATAGACAAAAAAATATTTATTATCATTGTATTAGTTATAATTATATATATATAAACGGGCAAAAAAAAAAAAAGAATTAATAAAATAAAAATAAATAAAAATAAATAGTTTATATAAGAAGGAAATATTAAAATATTTATTTTTTATTACAATAACATTACTATATGAATATTAATATATATAATCAATATTAATAGGTTAGCTTCTAAAGGTGCATTATATGTAAGGTTAAAAATTGGTGATAATAAACATATTAATATATTCTTAACCCATTTACAAGGTATATTAAAAATTTTTAAATTAAAATTTTATTTATATTATTTTATATGTAATATAAAATAATACAATTTAATAAATTAAAAATTAACATTTATTTATTTATTTATTTATTTATAAACATTATTTCTATAGCATCCTATGAAGAATATCCAAAACCAGATTCAAAAGCTGTAAAAGTTAGAATGCAACAAGCCTTACATTTACATAAATTTATTTTTGAACATATGAAAAATCATAAAAACGAACCATGTTTTGTAATGGGCGATTTTAATGTAGATGGAGTAAGACCTCCAGAAGAAATTGAAAATAAAGGATGGTATTCTGATAAATCTACATTAAAAGATAAAAATTTGGTAATTTATATATAAATATATATATATTAAAAATTATATAAAAATAATTTAATTGAATAAATAAATTATAATAATTGTTATCTATTAATAGTATTATTATAAGTATTAAAAAAAAAAAATTTTTTTTATTCTGTTTTTTTTAACAATATATATATATATCTATTTATTTATTTATTTTAATACTAATATTATAAATATAGGATGTCTATGCTCATAGTAATGAATATATTGCCTTAGTAAATATTTTAAAAGGTGATTTAAATTCTGTTCCTGAAGAATATAAACCACAAGTTATTTCAGAAGCTTCATTATTAGGAGCAAATAAAATAGAACCTAGATTTAATATTCGTGATTTAATATATAATTTCCAAGACCCAAATCTTCATCCAATAACAACTAGTAATTTTAGAGGTACTGATCAACCCTATGAACAAAAATCATTAGATTATATTTTTGAATTAACACCATATGAAGAAGTTTGTTATAATTATGAAAATCGTGAAGATGATTGTAAAACACCTATTAATAATGATATGCAACCAGATCAAACAAAAATAGAAAATAATCTATTATCAAATCAATATAAAGTATGTAGTGCTAAGGTTGAACCCTATGAAGTTAATAATCCAAATTATAAATATTTATCAGATCATCTTTCTGTCACAACCACTGTTCAAATATGAAATTAATATATATATAATAGCTTTTTTTTTTTCGTTCTTTTTTTTTTTTTTTTTTTAAATAATAATAATAATAATAATAAAAAAAAAGGATTATGTATATCATTATTTTTTTAATTAAGAATTAATTAATTATAATTAACAATATTATGATTAAAAAAAAAAGAAAAGAAAAAGAAAAGAAAAGAAACTATATATAAAAAAAAAAACATTTTATTACACAATAATAATAATACATTTATTTATTCATATATATTTTTATCCATTTTATTATCAGGACTTTCTTTTTTATAAAATTTTTAAATATTCTTAAACCATATATGTTATATTTATTTTTGACAAAAAATAGTAAATGATAGAGATAATTAATAATAATAATAATAGAATTACTAAAATAGAAATAAAATTAAAAAAAAAAAAAAAAAATCAATTAATTTATTAAAATAAATAAATATAAAAAAAACAATAATAAATAATAATAAATGTTCAATATCTATCTATCTATAGATAGATAAATAGATAAAATTAAAATATTTAAAATGAAAATGTTTAAAATATCAAAAAATTTATTTTATATAATTATAATAATAATGATAAGAATAAGGATAGGGATAAGAAAAGAAAAGGAATAACAATCACAATAATGATAATAGAAAGGAAATAGAAAAAAAAAAAAAAAAAGTAATAATTAAATCAAAACAAAATTTAAAATTAATAAAAAGAAGTATATAAAACAAATTAATAAAAAAAATAATATATAAAAAAAATAATATAAAATAAAATAACTAAAAAAAAAAAAAAAAGTAATAATAATAATTAAAAAAAATATAGAAAGAAAAAAGAAAATAACAATAACAATAATAATAAAAGAAAAAGAAAAAAGAAAATGATTAAATCAAAACTAAAAAAAAAAAAAAAAAAAAAAAAATTAAAATAATATAATATAAAATAAAATAAAATAACAAAAGAAAAAGAAAGAAAATGATAAAATCAAAACTAAGAAATATAAAATCAAAATAATATAGAATAAAATAAAATAAAATAAAATACAATAAAAATAATTAAAACTATCACGTTAGAAAAGAAAAAGATATAATAAATAAGTTAAAAAAAACTAGAAATTTTAAAACTATCATATTAGAAAGGAATAAGATATAATAAATATAAAATTAAATTAATTGTATCTTATTCCTTTCTAAAAAAAAAAAAAAAAAAAGATATAGTAAATATAAGATTAAATTTATTGTATCTTATTTTTTTTTCTCATATTTGATATATATGAATTAAAAAAAAAATAGATAAAAAAAAAAAAAAGCTTTCTTTATTCTTTATTTTATATAAAGATAAATTTAAGCAATAATTAAATATATAAGTAAAATTTATTATGCTTTTTGTGTATATAATTAATTCAACACACAAAAACTAATTTTCTTTTTTTTTATTTTTGAATTTCAAAGAAAAAATATATATTTATTAGTATATAAAATAAAATAATATAATATAAAATAAAATATAATAAAATAAATAAAAAAATAAAATAAAAATAAAAATAAAAATAATAATAATATAATTATTTTGCTATTTATTTGTATCTTTATTATATATAAAATTTGTAAGTTTTTGTGATACATTTTTTTTTTTAAAAAAGATTTCATAGAAAATTCTATGATGTAATATTTTTAAATTTTTTTTATGGAATAATAAAGTTGAAATTATTTCTCAAAACTTTATTTTTAAATAATCATAGTAAATATATTCTTATAAATAACTTTTATAAGAATATAATGAAATAAAAAAAAAAAAAAAATAAAAAAAAAGAATAAAAAATTTCAAATTTAAATATTATTATATATAATCATTAAAAATAAATAACTGAAAATTTTTAAGTAAATATTATTAATAAAAAAGTTTTTTTTTTATTTTTATCAATTTATTAAATAATATATTATATAAAAAAAAAGATTAAGTTTTTATTAATGATTCAAAAAAAATTTTATTTATTTTACAATAAATTCTAACAATCTCAATATATATATATTTTTTTATTTATAAACTGAGAAAAAAAATAAATTTTAATACCTCTACTTCTCTTTATAATATTTCCTTTTTCTGAAATTAAATTATCCAATAATGAAAAATATTTTTATATTTTAAGAATATATTTAAAATAATATATTTATCCTTTTATAATGATTTTTTTTTACTATAGTTTCATAAAATACTTTATTAATATTAATAGAAAAATTCATCAAAAAGGTAGATACATTGGTACTAAATTCATTCACGAAAAAATTTAATTAAAAAAATAATTTGGATTTTTATATTCGTCATAATTAAAATATTAAAAGAATTAGAAACAAACTCTTTAAGAAAACAAAGTTACAAACTTACCAAATTTTTATTTGATAATTTTTTTTTCCATTGATGAAAAATTCATTAATATATAATAATATACAATAAATATTATAAAATGATAATTTTATTTATTATTATTTAATTTAATTTAATTTAATTCAATTGAATTTCTGTTGTTACATCAGAACTAATGCAATGAATGAAAATCATATAATATTAATATTATTATCAATGCGATGGATGAAAAATTATCTATATTATATTAACATTAGAACCAATGCAATGTATGAAAAATTGTTTATATTATTTTATTTATTATAATAATAATTATAATAATAATATCAGTGAAAGAAAAATAAGATTTAATACTGAAAAAATTAATGATATAATCTTAATACAAAAGCAATTAATCTTCACTTTCACTTTATTTTTATTTTTAATATGAAAATTAAGAAAAAAAATTCTTTTTTTACCAAAAAGGTAATATATAAGATTCATTCATAATCAGTACAATAATTAATAATTATATTATTCAATGTTCAAGATTCAATATCCAACAATATTCAATATGTCACATTGAATACATTGAATGTTAATTAATTATTTATATAAAAACACTGTTTCAAAAGAAAATACTGTCAATTTATTTATTTATCTATTTACTTTTATTTTATACGCCTCATTTTAACAAATTCATTATTACATACGTTAATACATTTTTTTATTTTTATCTGATAAAAATTAATAAGCCGCATTAAATCCAAAAAGTATTAACTCAAAAAATTAAAAAAGAATACTTTAAAACTATTCTTTTGAAAAGCTTAAAATTTAAATATTATTTAAATTATTATTTAAAAAAGGAAAAAGGAAAAAGCTTAAATTATTATTATTATTATTTTTTTGTTTTCTAACTCTATTTTTATTATTTAATTTTATTATAATTTTATTTTTACATTAAGAAAAAAAATTGTATATATAATAAACAATAAATTTCTAAAAATTACTTTTTCGTTATAGAATAACAAAAACATTCTCAAATTAGTTTTTTTTTTCCTTCTTATTAAGAAAATATATTTAAAAAATTAAAATTTTTTTCCTTCTTGTTAGAAATTAATATATTAATAAAAATAATTCTATTATAATTTTATTTCGATAAGACAAATTAAATAACAAATAATAATCAAAACTATGCACACATTTATTATTATTTTATTTTATTTATTTATTATTTTATTTTATTTATTTATTATTTTATTTTATTTATTTATTATTTATTTATTTATTTATTTATTTATTTATTTATTATTTATTTATTTATTTATTTTTTTATTTATTATTTATTTATTTATTTATTTATTATTTATTTATTTATTTATTTTTTTATTTATTATTTATTTATTTATTTATTTATTTATTTATTTATTTATTTATTAATATTATATTAATTTTTTTTTTTTTGATAATTTTTTTTTTGTTTTTGATAATGGGATAATTAAATTTTAAATTTTAAGATAATTAAAAATCTTCCTTTTATAATATATTAAATATATTAACATTATAATTTATTATAATATATATTGATTGTAATATATTATTTAATTTAAATTTTATTGTATTATAATTTATGTAAAATATTTTAATTATTTGAATTAGATAGAATTTAAACTTTTTTTTTTTTATAATTAATAAAAATGACTATAATTTAATAATAATAAATAATAATAAATAATAATAAATAATAAACAATATTTTATTTAAAATCATAATAAAATTTTTACCACATTTTATAGAATTTATAAAATTCTTCTTTATTTTTATCTGTAAATAAGTTGAATAAAAAAAAATAACAAAATTTATAAAAATTTATAATTATTTTTTTTTTAAATTAAATTAAATTAAATTAAATTAAATTAAATTAAATTAAAATCAATATGGAATTAAATGAATGAAATGAATTTTTTTTTGATATGATAAAAAAAAAAAAAAAAAGATAAAAATAAAATTAAAAAAAAAAAAAAAAAAATTTTAAAAAAAAAAAAGATAAGAAAATATTTTTAAAATTAAATATCAAATAATAATAAATAATAAATAATAATAAATAATAATAAATTGAATATTAACTTTCTTTTATAATAAATATGTAAATAAATAATTAAATAGATAAATAAATAAATAAATAAATAAATTATATAATTATATAATTAAATAAATAAATATTATTTAAATAAAAAAAAAGGTGAAATCTTAAATGATAATTTTTTTTTAGATAGGATAGGATAATAATCATAATAATATCATAAGAATCATTATTTAATATTTGAATAATTATTTTAATAATTTTTTTTATTAATATTATTATTACTTCTAAAGTTAAAATAATATTATAAATAACAAATAATTATAATAATAACAAATAATAAATAATTATAATAATAATAAATAATAAATAATAACAAATAATAACAAATAATAACAAATAATATTATAATATTTTATCATGATATTATTATGATGAAATTATAATACTTTTTCATTGTAACTCCACATTTAATTAAAATTAAAATAATAAAAAAAATTTTTTTCTTTCTTTAAAAAAAAAAAGTATCATCAGTAATGATAAAAAATAAAATAATAAAATAAAAAAAAAATATTATAAAATAATAAAAGTAAAAAAGAATGAATTAATGAATAATAATAATAATTATATATTAACATACATATTTATTAATGTCATAATTAATGGTAATATTTCATAAACCAAGAAAAAAAAAAAAGAAAAAGATAAAAAAAAGCAATTCAAATAAAAAAAAAAAAGAAAGAAAGAAAAAAGTTATTTTATATTGTCTTTTCTTATTATATATTCCTTATATGTCTATATAATTAATCCAAAAGAAAAGAAATATATATACTTTTTTTTTTTTTGTAATTATTAAGATATTGAATAAAAAAAAAGCTTTCAATTTTATTATTCATATAAACTTTTATATACTTTTTGTTAATATTATAACTTATAAATAATAATACCTTAAAGTAGACATTTACTACTAATTAATTCTATTATATGTTGGGTTTGAAAAATAAAAAATAAAAAAAAAATAATATAATATAGTATAATATAATAATATAAAAAGCAAAATTATATATAATATTACACTTTTTTTTTTATCCCATTTCAAAAGTATTCTTATATATATATATAATAATATCTATAACATAAAAGTATTATATTCACAATAATAATAACCAATAATAATAACAGTAATAATAACAATAATAATAACAATAAAAAATATAATAAAAAATATATAGTAATATTTATTTATAACAAAAAATAGTCATAAATATTTAAGTAATATCATATAAAAAAAATGGATACTCAAATAGAACCTGTTATATCAAATAATCAAAATAGTGATAATCATAATAATGAAGAAAATGGAACCTTTTTTTCTTCAATATTAAGTTTAT
>MCFG01000006.1:22500-95000 GCA_002104895.1 Anaeromyces robustus | reverse complement strand
GATTTGACTCTAACTTTAACAATACTATTACTTTCCACTTGACGTGGTGGTACTGGTAATGAATAATTATCCATAATTTTTGGAACTGATCCTTTTCTTTGATTAGAATATGGTTTATTTTGTGAATCAAGAGTAATACTTGAAATATCATCACTATGTAATTTATTATCTGTAAGATTATGAATAGAATTACTAAATATACTACTTGTCCTATTACCAACACTTTGTGGATTCATGCCTGGACTTGTTAATGGATTATCACTAATATTATAATTTGGATTTTGTAATATTTCTCTTGCTTCATTACTAGCAAGATACCAATTCTTTCCCCATCTCTTTTCATATTTTTGTGCTGATTTTTCATAAGCTAATTTAAAGAATGGATTTAAATGTGACAATATACGAGTACCGACCTATTTTATCAAGAATTTTAAAATATATATAAATTAATATAATATTAAAAAAATATTATAATTATTTAAAAAAAAAAAATAAACAAAATAAAAAATAATATTAATAATATAATATTAATAATATAATATTATAATTTATTAAAAAAAATTAATTAAATAAAATAAAATATAATATAATATAATATAATATAATATAATCATTATATTTAATATATTTGATATCTTTTTTACTCACAGGTGAATAATCGAGACGAACAAGTACTTTTGTACAATTAATTCTAATAGATTCAGATTTATGTAATAAAGGATAGGCAATAGGTAATAATCCACCTTGATTATGAAGGAAATGAGTTAAAAATTCTAGCACTTGTTCATCTGTTGAAATATTTTCAGCTAATGCCGTCATAATACCACTTAATTGTTCATCTGAAATAGATACTTCATTACGAAGAGCAAGTGCTTGTCTTCTTATATCTACACATCTCACAGAACGCCTTAACATATTTTTATGGAAATCCTAAATTATTATTATTATTATTATTATTATTATTATTATTATTATTATTATTTATAATTATGATTATTATATATTATAATAATAATTATTAATTATTAATTATTAAAAATTATAAAAAAAGTATTATATTATAATGTATAGATTATAATATTACCTTGACATATAATTCATAAGATCTTGTTTTCCTCCAACCTTCAATTCTATTAATATTATAGGCTATTTCTCTATGTTTACTTAAATCATCAGGGAAATAAGCACCAACACCTATCTTATATTTATCATGAATAGTTTCATGAGAATAGCCAATTTTTGTTCTATTAAAGACTATTCTTTCATATTCAGAAGCAACTTCAATAAATCTTATTAAATATAATCTAAATCTTTCTCTTATATAATGTTCACCATATTTTTGTTGGATTAAACTCATAATCTATAATATACATATACATATTTTTTAATATAATATATATATATATATTATTATTATAATTATAATATTAACATTATTATTATTATTATTATTATTATTATTATTATTATTATTATTATTATTATTATTATTATTATTATTATTATTATTATTTTTATTTGTATATGTATATATTTTTAAATAATGACAAGTTTATAATTAATTTACTTACATCATTCATGAATTCTTTATCCATAGATGATGCTAATAATTCCTTTTCATTAATACTAAAAAGTGGATTTTCAACTGGTGAGGCTTTTTCAATATTTGGACTAATAGTTACTTTACCAGTATTAATATTAAATAATACATCCCACCATTGTGGATGTTCTTCAAAAGCTGGATTTGTTACACCTGCAATATATCCAGGACTATAATTTATATATAAATAATAATTGAATGAAAAAAAGTATATATATAACATATAATATAAATATAAATATAAATATAAATATAAATATAAATATAAATATAAATATAAATATAAATATGAATATAAATATAAATATAAATATAAATATAAATATAAATATAAATATAAATATAAATATAAATTATAAATTAAAAACTTTTATATAACAAATATTTATTCTTTCTTTTTTTTTTTTATCATCTTGAAATTAATTTACATACACTTTTAATAAATCATCTAAACCAGCTAAATTAGTATATGGGAAGCATCTTTCTGTGTAGCCTCTTAATATACCACAACTACCTAATGCACAAGCTGCTAAAACAAAATTAGCAACTTCTCCACTTGGTTTTAAATGACCTAAAAATAATACTCTTTTTTGAGTTAAAAGAGCATTTATTAAAATAATAATTGGATTTGTTGGTATATTATTATCTAATTGTGGATGATGTTTGGTTGGATAAGCTGAATTACCAAATGTTGAAATTAATTGAATTACTGATAACTGTATATGTTACATGTTACATTTATTATTCAAATTAAATTCATTAATATCGTTATTTATTATTTATACATTAAAAAATAAATATAAAAATGAGAAAACGTTAAAATAAAATTAAAAAAAAATATATATTAATAATATATTTAATATTTATCATATTATAAATACATAGAAATAATAATTAATATAATAATTTTTTTCTTAAATAATAATAATATAAGAAAGTTTAATACATACATCACCAAATTCACCATTAAACATTGTCATTGGAATTTTAATTGGAACTTTTACTGGATTTTTATTACCATTATCATATAAAACATTAGTTTCAAAAAAATGTCTATCAATTTTTCTAATTTGGTTATTCTTTAATTGTACATTATATTTATTCATTATTTTTGCAAACTCCTCCATATCTACAAAACTTTCATTAAATAACATTGGATCATCTGAAGCTCTTAAAATAATTTTTTCATTCAAAGAAAGTAATGGCATCAATGATATATCTAAACTATTCATTGATTTATATAATTGTTCTATAATAAATAATTCAGGTGTTTCAAAATAATTATCTAAAGCCATAATAAGTAAAGGCTAATTTCAAATTAATATAAACCATATAATTTGTATAATAGTAATTATGATAATTTATTATAATTGAATTTAATAATATTATTATCAAAAATAAAAATTTTAAATCAAAGAAATTGTGATTATATTAAAAAAATATAAAATAATAACAATAAAAAAATAATTTAATATAAATATATATATAAATATAAATATAAATATAAATATACATATAAATAAATATTTATTTATTAATTATTATAATGTATAAAAATATAATAACTGCTGTGGATTTTCTTTATTACCTTAAATACATGTAGCCATTTATGATGTGAAGTAATTGCTATAGCTTTTAC
This sequence comes from Anaeromyces robustus, assembly GCA_002104895.1. Classification (NCBI taxonomy): domain Eukaryota; kingdom Fungi; phylum Neocallimastigomycota; class Neocallimastigomycetes; order Neocallimastigales; family Neocallimastigaceae; genus Anaeromyces; species Anaeromyces robustus. Next base: position 91,761 of record MCFG01000006.1, on the reverse strand, counting down.
TCTAGCACCTCTTCTTACACCTGGAATTTGTTTTGTTCTTACAAGATTCAATACATAAAGAGCATTTCCTTCATTATTTACAGAAGGTAATGGCAATTCTGGAAAATCTGAATCCTCTATTATTTCAAACGTGTAAATATTATACATTAATTTTAATTATTATATATATATTTAAAAATTATAAATAAAATAAACAAACATTAACCTGTATTTAAAGGAGGTCTTTGATAAAGTAAACTTCTAAATGTAATTAATGCTAGTCTATAATCTTCTTCATTAAAAAATCTAAAACCTTTATTCACGATACATATGAAAAAATTTAATAATATTCAATAAAAAGATAAAAAATTTATATATAAATTATATTTTATCAAGTTATATATTACCATATATTTTTGATTTTGTTATTAACTTTACAGTATAATCATTAATATCATCTTGATAATTTATTATTACATCAGGTTTACTATATACAAAATAAATTTTAAATTTGTTTGAATATTTGTTATTATATTTTTCATTTTATTAAAGAAGCAATTTATTATATTTAAAATAGTAACAATATTATTACATTTCTCCAATTAATTTTAAATATCTATTAATTAATAATATTTTATCTTGTAAAAGGTGTATAAATACTTCATCGCTTTCTATTATTCTATTCCAAGAATCTTTAAATAATATATATATATATATATAGTTTAATTTCATAATTTTAATTTATTATATAAATATATTTCTTTATAAATTTTGTAATTATACCATCATTATAAGTAAAACAGCATACTGAAATTACAGGTTGAAAACTTTTAAATAAAATTAATAAGCATATAATAAAATATATAATATAAATTAGTTAATATTTTACTTTTTTTATCCTTTTTCATTTTATATATAAAATAAAATTTTGTCTTGAATATATAATAAAAATATTTATATAATACTTTTCAAATCCTTTTGATATATATCCTTCTTGTTGTTCTGATAAATTAGTTGTTGACTATTTAAATTATTATTTAGAGACAATGATATATAATAGTAAATAAAAAAAACAAAACAATTAAATTGTAAAATTTAAATGAGCACAATTTTATTAAAATATTACTTACATCTTCAATAACATGTTGATTTAATATAAAAAAAGTCCAATCTTCTTCTCTTAAGTGTGCCCCATCTGGTAACATTAATTCAGCCAATTTACTAATATTTAATTAAATATTTTATTTAAATTAATATATATGTAATATACCATTAAGTGAAATTTTAATATATTGAATTAATTATATATATCAAAAGAGAAAATAATAAATAAATAAATAAATACTGTTCTTCTATTCCAGTTTTTTCTGGATATTGATGAGACAATTGTGAACCTTTGTCTATATCAAACTCGGCGACAAGAATATGTTTAATATGATTTTGCATTTTTAATGTTTAAATTATTAATGTTTTTTATTAATTGTATATAATATAATTGAATTGAATATAATTTTAAATTAAGATTTGTGAATTAATTAAAACTCTATAATAGCGTTTTTTGTTTATTTTAAATTATTATTTTCGATTTTAATATAAATATTTATTTTATTAAATTAAGACATTAAATAATTTCAATAATCTTATATTTTAATTAATTTTGTTTTTCATTTTTTCATATTCTAATAATTATTGCATAGTATTCTTAAATAAAAAAAAAGAAATTAAAATGTGAAATAAAAAATTCAATTAAAATACAATAGAAAATTAAATTATTATATATTATATTCTCTTTACTATTTTTAATATTTATAATAAAAAAAAATAGTTTTTTAATATTCTTTTTTCAAAAATTTTTTTTAATAATTATATAATAATCATATATTATTAAAATATAATATAATATAATTAATAATTGATACATTTACATACATTTTTATATAAAATAATTCAATATATTAATATATTGGGACTATTTATATTATTATTTTAAAAAATAAACATATTTAATAATAAACAAATAAAAATAAATAAATAAGTAAATAATAATTAAATAAATAAAAACAAAAATAATAATTAATATGAATGATAAATAAATAAATTATTAATTAAATAAATAATAACAACATTAAAATTTAATATTTATTATTAAAAATGATTTGAGTTATTTATTTATTTATTTATTTATTTATTTATTTATTTATTTATTTATTTATTTATTTATTTATTTATTTATTTATTTATTTATTTATTTATTATTTATTTATTTATTATTTATTTATTTATTTATTTATTTATTTATTTATTTATTATTTATTTATTTATTATTTATTTATTTATTTATTTATTTATTTATTTATAGGCAATTTATATCTTTATTTATTTATTTATTTATTTATTTATTTATTTATTTATTTATTTATTTATTTATTTATTTATTTATTTATTTATTTATTTATTTATTTAAAAACAATATTATTAAACTTAATGAATTTAATATGAATTTAATCCAATGAATTTTAAGAATTTGGTTATTAATTATTTAATATATTAAATATAATCATTTTGTTATAGAATTATTTACTGTTACACAAAATGATATGTAATGTTTTTCTTTTTTTTTTAAAATATTTTTTAAAAATAACAAATACTTTATTATTATTTTATTAAACATAATCCTTTGTTATTAAATATAAATAATATATAACCAACATTATATTAAAAATATGCACAACATATTCTATAAACATAGAAATAATAGTTTTTGCATTAAAAAAATGTCGATATTTAGATAAAATAATATTTATGCTGAAAAATTATTTCATCAATATTAAAAATGTTAAAATAAATATACAATTAGTATATACAATTATAGTTTTTACTAATGATTTTTTATTATTTTTAGATATATTCATATTATTTCATTATATTTAATTTGATAAAAAAGAAGATATAAAAGAATGAAACTCTATATTGTTTTTTTTTTAATGATTTCATTATTTGACATTATTATTTATTCCATTTTTTTAATATACAATATAAAGATATATCTTTTTTGTAGATTAAATTTTTAACAATATTATTAGTGAGCCATTTAAATAATTAAGCTGTAACAGAATATAATGAAAAACAAAGTTATTAAATAATAAGAAAAAGAAAAAATAAAAACAGTTAATTTTACAATTTGATCAATGAATATATAGAATAAAACAAATAATATATTATATAAATATATATAATAAAAAAAAGTTAATATATAGTATTTCATTAAGTATAAAAAAAGAACATAACTTTATTACTTTTTTTAAAAAAATTAAAATTTTCTTATATATATAAAATGTATCAATATTTTTTTAAAAATAACAATATATATTATAAGTTTTTATATTATATAATATATATATATATTCAATATGAATAAATACATACAATATTTTATTAGCTTATATAATAAGTTTAAAATAATATATTTTATTAAAATCTATAAAATTAAAAATATATGTTTATAAAATTGAAAAACTTTATTACTGTCAATATTATAATTATTATAATAATAATAAGAATAATTATAATAATTTCAGTAATAACAACAATAAAAAAAAATAATTATAATAATACTATAGTGACAGTAATTATAATATTAATAAAATATTAATACTAAACAATAAATAGTTAATAATAAATAAATAAATAAATAATATACATAATAACTATATAAAAATAATGCATTAATTATTGTTTTTTTATAAATATATTGTAAATATATTTAAAATATTTGTTGAGAGCAAAGGATTTTAAATTAAAAATGATTTGATTTATACAATAATAATAAAATCATAAAAATTTATATAAATCGCTATAAATATTTTAATAATAAATATGAAAAAAAGTAATAATTTTTATTTTGTTTTTATGTATCACAATAATATACAGACATATGTTACATGCTTTGTTATAAATTATATATAGAATTCATTATTTATGTAAAATCTAAAATAAGATGATAGTATATAGTTTAATATAGTTTAAATTCAATAAAGATTATAATGACATAAATTAAATTGTTTATATAGCATATAAGAGGTATAAATAAATAACATAAATAAAAATAAATAAATAAACAAATTAATAAATAAATTAATTAATCAATAAATTATTTAAGTGCAAAATATTCTTTAAAATATTAAAATTCTTATTATTTATAAAAGATTAGAAAAATTATTAATTATACACATGTAAAAATGAATAAATAAATAAATGAATAAATAAATAAATTAATAAATAAATAAATATACAAATAATAAAATATATAAATAATAAAATATATAAATAATAAAATATATAAATAGTCAATGTATATTATATTATAAAAATAATTATATATGTTTTACTATTATTATAATACAAATAATTTAAATATATATATAAAACAATAAAAATTACTTATTATTTGATTTTTACATAACAAAATATTAAAATTAAATATGTGCTTTTTATTTTCACATAAATAAATATAATTGTGATATTGAAAATAGAATTTTTAATATTTTTTTTTTTTTTTTTAAAAAAAAAAAAAAAAAAAACATTAATTAGTAATAATTATTAAAGAAAAACAAAAAATTATAAAAAAAAATAGAATTTGAAAACTAATCTTTTCATATTGTGAATAATTTTTGTTATAATAATAATTTTTTTAAAAAAACAAAAAAGCAAAAGCAAAAAAAAAAAAAAAAAAAAACAATTAATAGTGTTTTAGGTTATTAGAGTTTATATAAAATTATCGGAGATTTAAAATTTTGACTTAATAAATTAATTATTATATAATATATTGTATAATATAATAATATAATACAATATATTCATCTTTTATATTAAATCAAATAACTAAATTAATAAACTTTGAATATTTAATTAAATATATATATATTTTTAAGTATATATTTATATAAATTATATTTATAATTCTTTATTAATTATTATTTTTCATTTTTATATTTTTTAAATATTAAAAAAATAATAATATTTATATAAACATTAAGATTTAATTTTTGTAAAAAAAATACATGTATATTTTATAATTTCAATAAAATAATATTATAGTTTTAGTTAAATATATTAAATATAATATAATGTATATATTATAATTATACAACAGGTTTTTGTAATAGGTAATATTATAATTTTAATTATAAGTAACATTTACATTTAATTGTTAAATTTTAATCTATAAAATATACTAGTAGAAAAAAATAATTAAATAAAAATTAAATTAATTTTGAAAAAAAATTTTAAAAAAAATAAAGCTTACTTAATCAAATAATATTTTATTGAATTATATAAACAATTTTTATTATAATTTTAATTTCATTATTTAATTTATTATTTTTATATTTCATTTTATTATTATTATTTTAATTTTCAATTTTATTAATCATTTTTTATTTTTTCTTTCATTTCTTTTTTTTTTAGTAGTTAGTATGAAATTTTTTTTATATATTTTTGTATAAAGACTAAAATCATAATTTAAAGAAGAAAAAAATATTTAGAAGGTCTTTTGCTATAATTAATTTAGATAAAGAGAAGATATTTTAATATTTTTGATATTTTTGATTATTTGGTATAATATTATAAAATATATTTTATCTAAATTAAATATTAATTTCTATACTATTATAAAGAAATCATTTTTTTTATCAAATATGAATGTATAAAAATTATAATAAAATAAAAAAAAGCATATAAAAAAAAACATATAAAAATATAAATTATTATAACATCAGTAAAAATATATATATAATAATAGTTAAAAAAATAATTATTTTTATTTTTATATAATTTATTTTGAAAGTATTTAATATATTTAAGAAAAGGATATTTATATAATTAATAGATTTTTGAAATAAAAAAAAAAAAAAACAAATAAATAAAAATACAAGTAATAAAAATCAAATTATATAAAAAAAAATTTTTTTTTGTTAATATTTTTTAAGAATAAAAAAATACATATACATATAAAATGTTAACAAGTGAAAATATAAGTTCTTATGAAACATTAAATGAAAATGTTGTTTCTAATGAAACTATACAAGAAGAAATAAATAAAAATATGCAAACAAATACTGATATTAATCCAAATTTACATAATGAAAATGAACCAGTTACAAATATGATAAGACTTTCAAATTTTACAAAACAAATTAATTATAATGATTTAACATTTACTTTTAATCAGTTTAAACTTGCATCACAAGGAATTCATATTCCAATTTGTTATGATAATCAGAGTAAACTTTTTAATATTGGTCATTGTTATAATCTTGTATTTGTAGAATTTATTAGTGAAGAAGAAGCTAAAAATGCTTTTAATAATAAAATATTAAGAAATAAGCTACGATTCTTCTATGGAGATAGCCTTCATATTCAATATGCAAGTAAAAATGAATTAATTCAACTACTTTTTCCTACATATTTCTGTAAATTTAGCCAACAATTACAACAAAATATAGATTATGAAACATTAATACCTGATAATGAAAATAAATTATTTTTAGAATATAATGAAATGGAAATATTAACAAATATTTGTCAAACACCTGATGTAAATATATTTTTTATTTTACTATTAAAATCACTCATTTAATTATGATATATTTAATAAATATATATATTTTACCTTTTTTATTATCACTTTTTATAATATTATTTATTAATATTAATATTGCTTTTTATTTAAAAAATATCAAAAAAGTAGAAATAGTTTTATTTTATTATATAAATTTTATTTTTTATTATATATTATCTTTTATTTTTAGTTTTATTTATTATAATTATGAAAAGAAATCTTTACCATAGTAATGAAAAATAAATTTGTTTCTTCATTTAACAAAAATTTATACTCAATAACTTTTAAATTTTTATATTTTTATAATATTTCTGCCTTTAATTTTATTATTTATTTTTATTAATAATTTATATCATTTATTTAATATTTTACAAAATATATAACATATTAATTATTATAGATATATTCAAACTTCAAGATTGAAGAAAGACCATTTAACTTCATTATATCACTTTGTAAGTATTATCCATGGGCTAAATCATCTAAAAATAATAATAATAAAGTATTTAACTTTTATAAAAGTAAGTTTTTAAATATATCATAAATATTAAATTAATGAGAAAAAAAATAAAAATGAAGACAACGATTTTTTTATTTTATTGAATAATTAAATATATATTGGTTATTATTAATACATATATTATGTTTAAATATTACAACAGATATTTTATTAATATTACAAAAACATATTGAGGAAAAGAAATCATCAAATAAATTAAATAAAGCATTACTTTCTAAAATGGTTAAAATTGGTGTTGAATGCCCAGGATTTACAAACACTCAAAAGCGTGCTATTATAAAGAAATATGTATATATCATGAATATATAATAGTTTTCATATAATGTATAAAAATTATAACAACATAAATAATAATAATAATAATATTTTTATTCTTCTTCTAATTTGTATAAATAAAGGATAATGCTGATAATTATAAGGAAATGATGGTAAAGAAGGAACAAAATGAACCAAAGAAGAGAAGATCTGATATTCGTAGGGATTCTAATGGTAGTGATATTAATATTGATAATTCTACTAATACTACAAGTACTCCAATAAACACAACAGATGATACATCTAATAATCTTAATGATGATAGTAGTAATAGAACAGATAAAACAGTTGATGAAAATGATCAATCTGAAGATATGAACAAAACTGATGACAATAAAAACAAAGAATTTAATTTTAATAAAAATTCATTTAATCAAGAAAATGGTTTAGCTATTGAATTAAGTGCTGATTCAGAATTATCTGTAAATATCTTTTTAATAATTTTGTACTTTCATTTCTATATTTAAATATTAATGACCATATTTATCATATATAAATTTATCATAATAATTTTAAATAGGAGAATGAAGAAGTTAATTATGAAGATAATAATAATAATAATAATAATAATCCAGTTTGTGCTGATAAGTTAAAAACGGAGAATGAAAATGGTCAAAATAATCAAATATTAGACTTTATTAATAAAAGTGGTAATGGTTATCCAAATTACAATTATAATCAATATCCTCTTCAATCAGTACCACCTCCACCATTGAATGAATATTATAATATTTATGGTAATTATGAAGGATATAACTATTATGGATATGGAAATTACGAATATAATAATAACAACAATAACAGTAATAATAATAATTATGATAATAATTCAAATTATTTAACTTGTGAAAAACTTGAAAATTGTATGAAAAGCGATAAAAAACATAATAATAATGGTAACAACAATAATAATTCATCGAATTGGAATTCAAATAAATATAATTCAAAGTTTACAATACCTAATAAGAGAGATAAACAAGATAATAGTAATGATTATAATAATAATAATAAATATAAGCCTAATGAAAAAGGAAATAGAGTAAGATAAAAAAACAAAAACAAAAACAAAAATAAATTATTATAAAATATATTTTTATTTTTCATACTAATTAAATATGATATAATTAAACTTTTTATATTTTTTATCCCATTTTTTATTTAATTATAATACTTTTAATTATCAATAGCCAAAAGTAAAAAATTACCCAGATGTTCCAATCCAATTAGCAAGAAGTATGGTCAATAAAACATCTGATTGTAATGAATTATTTAGAGAATATTGTGGAACATTAGAATCATGGTATAGACAAAAACTATCGAAAGAAATAGATATGAGAGTAGAACAAAGATTAAAGGAAATGAAGATTAACAGGACTCAGAGTGATAAAATATTAAGTTTATTAGAAAATCTTCAAGTTGATTCTTTATTTGATATTAATGAAAATATTGAAACAAAATTATTTAAACTAGTAGCAGAAATATTGAGATTACAAGGTAATGAAAACAATATATATATATATATATTTATTAATTTATAATAATTTATTTTATAAAAATTTCACTTTATATTAACTTTTTATTTTTGTTTTTATTTTTTCTTTTTATATACTATTTCTATTTATATTTTAATTTTAAAATAAAAATAATTAGGTATTGAAAGATCATATAATAATTATAAAAATAATAATTCGATAGATTCCTTTAAGAGTCAAATTAATAAATTATCAGAGAATATCACTAATATATATCAAATGATGAATATTGAAAAATCTCAAAAAGAATTAATTAATTTAAGTAATCAACTTAATACTATTAATCAATTAAATAAATTCACTAATTCTCATGAAAATATTTTTGATTCAAATAATGAAAATATTCAAGATTTATTGCTAAATGCTTTTAATTGCAACAATACTAATGGTAATAATAATCTTAGAAAGTTAAACCCTGATTTTAAGAGAATATTCAATAACTCTAATTTTGGTATGAATTCTAATTCTAATAATTCTAATAACAATAATAATAGTTATAATAATAACAATAACAACAACAATAATGAAAAAGATAAAAAGTTAAGAAACCTTTATGGTATGAATAATAGCAACAATAACAATAACAATAATAAATATAATCATAACTTTAATAATAATAGTAATAATAATAATAACAACTATAATATTAATAATAATGGTAATAATAAGAAATTCTCATTCACTAACAATATTAATAATAACAACAACAATAACAATAACAATAACAATAATAGTAGAAACTTATATGATTATATGAAATCAAATAAGAATTTAACTTATTCTTTGATAGATAATTTATTATATGGTTCACATTCAAATCAAAACCAAAACCAAAATCAAAATCAAAATAACAACTTCATAAAAAACAATAATAAATATGGAAATAGTAATGGAAATAATAAAGTTCAAGATAAAATGAATCACAAGGGCAGTCGTCAAAATAACAATAACAACAATAATAATAACAATAATAACACTAATAACAACAACAATAATAATAATGGTAATAGTAATAAAAACTTTTCAGCATGTTCAAGTAACGATACTTTAATACAAGATAATGCCCAAATATTATATTCTAGTAATGATACCTTAATTAGTAATGAAGTAATATCAAATACTAGTAATGATAATACTACATTAAGTAATTGTGAATCATTAGAATCTTGCACATCAAAAGAAACATATGTAAATACTCAAGAAAAAATAGTAAACATTAATAATTAATATTTATAATAATAATAATAATAATAATAATTATAATTATAATTATAATAATAATAATAATAAATAATAATACTAATAAATTAAATAATAATAAAAAATTAAATAATAAAATTGATAATAATTATAATATAAAATAATAATTCAAAAATATCTAATTCTAATTTAAAAAAAAAAAAAAAAGAATAAAAATATTAGGGATAATGGGTCAAAAACTTCTACTAAAGATATAAATAATCTCATAAAGGGTATCATTCATAATAAGCCAGGAATTAATGAAATAAAAAATGCTAATTAACACATAAAAAAAATTAAAAAACAAAAAAAACTCTCATTATTTATTTAATGTTCGTAATATTTTATTTTTATCTTTTTTTTTATTAATTAAAAAGTATATATAAATTTATTTATGTGAAATTTTTTATTCTATTTTTATATTTATTTATATATATATTTTATAATAACATATTCATAATATAAAAAAAAAAAAAAAAAAACATTTTTTCATATATTAAAAAAAATATTTTTATTTATTATTATTATTATATTAATATTTATTATTTATTTTATTATTTTTTTTATTTAATGTTTCAATTCATTTTCAAAATACTTTTTCCATTTTCAATTACATTTTTTTTAAAAAAAAAATTAATTAGCATTTAATTCATTAAATTCTAATAGTAAATAATATATATATATAAATAAGCTTTTTCAATAGATATAAATTAAATATATATATTTTATGAGCTTAGTTTAATAGTTAAAAAGAAATATTAATTATAATTAACATTCATAATAATTATTTAATTAAATGTAATTTAATTTATTACAAATGTCAATTTTTATACCCTTTTAAACTTTTATTTAAATTGTATTCATCAATATATATATATAAAATAAAATAATAAATAAGCAAAAATTATAAAATATATATATATTAAATATATATATAAAATCAAAATATAATATAACAATAAATCAATAAATTTAATATAAATAAATATGGTAAAATAAATAAATAATAATTGTTATTATATGTAATCTTTTTTTTTTTTTTTTTTTTTATATATATATTTTATATCTTTCAATAAACTGTAGATTTTTAATTATAATAATTAAAATAATATGTATTCTTATTTTTTTAATTAAAAATAATAAATTAAAGCTTATTTAATGTAATTTCATTTCTAATATAGCATTTTTATTTATTTATTATTTAATTAAAAGTTATTTTATATGTTTTTAAAAAAATGAAAATAAGATTAAAAAAATACTATATATTTTTAACGGTTGAATATTTTATTAAATTCAAATATATCTTAATAGATATTTATATTTATTATTAAGATTTTTTAAATGGTATATTGTTTATTATTATTATTATTATTATTATTATTATTATTATTATTATTATTATTTAATAGTATAAAATAATAATTTATTTTAATAGCATATATATAAATATAAAAAAAAACAAAAACAAAAATAAAAATAAAAAAAAAAATTAATATAAAAGAAAATATTAAAATTATTTTAACTATATTTCTTGCGTTTTTGAAGCATTTATAGAGGTTAATAATAATAATTGGAATATAAAGTATAATCCAATAATACTTCCAATAGAAATTATAATAATGAAGAATATTCTTCTAGCATAATATTTATCCACCTAGAAAGTAATAGTTTTTCATAAAGTTATAAATAATTATAAAAATGATAAATTAGAAATACTAAAAATAATAATAATAATAAAAATAATAATAATAGTAATAATAATAATAAAATCTATTTTAATCTTTTTTTTAATAAAAAAAAAAATGAATTGTATAGTATAGGATAAATTTAATAAATATTTTTATTTACTATATCATTCGAACTAGATGATTTTGATGATTCATATTCAATAGGTTTTGTTGGAATAGACATTAAGAATAAAAATAAACTAATATAAAATATTGAAGTATATATTACGATATTGCTTTTAAAATAATAATATATAAAATAAATATATATAAAAGTTAATTTTTCATTTAGTTATTTTTATCATCAAAACAAAAATAAATTAAGTATTTAAATTTAAATATGATGCTTTTATCCTTTTAAATTGTGTTACAGTTTTTAATTCAACTTTTTTTTAAATTATCTCATGTAAAATGTTATATTTTGTATCAATATTTACTTGAAATTATTTGAATATATTGTTAATAACCAAACAGCTGCTATGAGGAAAAAACTTACTGTTAGTAATAATGTTCCCCAACCAATTCCTAATGCTGGAGGCTTATAACTTTGCCCATAAACAAATTCTATGAGTACAAGTAAAAAAATAGTTATTAAAAGCCTTTTTTTACTAAACATTTTTCCATTGTCAAAGGATAAAAGAAATTTTTTTTTGTTCCAAAAAAATCCAATTTTCTTTTTCTTTTTAATTAAAGAAAAAAAATTTTAAAGATTGTAATTGTATTATTAAATATTGAAATACTGAATTTTTTTATTGTTATTATTTTTTTTTTTATTATAAAAAAAAAAAAAAAATAAATAATATTTTGTCAAACATAAGTCAATATAAAATCGGAGTTGAAGAAAAAAATGTTACACTAACTTTTTTTTAAAATAATAATATTATATAGTATATTTTTATATATCGTTCATTTTATATTTTATTTTATTTTTTTTTTTTTATAATTGTCAATTTATATTTTATAATATATAACTATTAATATATATATAAAAAAAAATAGGAGACTTTTGCTCAAAAAAAATTAATAAAAATTGAAATATATTAAGATGTCATATATTTATAAAAAATAAATAATAAAATATAATCATTCTTTTTAAATATATTATATCTATTATTATATATACATCATTTTTTATATCTTTGAGAGTATATATAAAATAATTAATAGTAAAATAAATAAAAAAAAAAAATATAGGATTTATTATTCTTCAAAATACTAAAAATATTATAAATTTTTATCTTTTTCTTTATGATTTTAAATATTTTTGTTTTTAAAAAACATAATTACTTTACATGTTAATGATATTTAATATAGTACTAAAAAACTGTTTATGATAGGGGAATTAATTTTTTTTAGTTTTTTTTTTTTTTTTTTTTTTCTATAAAAAAAAACATTTTTCAAATAATATAGATGTAGTATTTAAATTACAATTATAACAATTATAATTATAATTATAATTATTAGTATATTTAGATGTAAATTTATGTATATATTTTATCTTTCTTTTCTAAACAAATGGGAACAAAAAAATAAAAACAAAAAAAAATACTTTATAGTACAACTAAAAATATATATATTTTAATTTAAATTATGTTATAAAAAAAAAAAAAAAAAAAAGAAAAAAGAAAGAACAAAAAATAAAACAAAACAAAAAAAAAAAAAAAAAAAAAAAAAAAGAAAAAGATAAAATGCCGTTTACTGACTCTTTCATTATTCTCCATTTTATTTTTCATTTTTATTTTTTTTTTCTTTTTTAATTTTTTTTTCTTTTTCAATTTTTTTTATTATTTAATCAGCAGTTGATGCACAACATGAAAATAATCCCAGAAAACCACCTTTCTTCTTTTTTGATGGATCTCTGTTACCACCTGTTATATCATTTGATGAAGGTGTATTAGCAGTTGTAGTTGTTGGTGCTGTCGCTGTAGTAGGTTGTGGAGTAGAAACAGGTTCTTGTGTAACAGGTTCAGTTGATTTTGGAGGTTCAGGATTAGTTTCAGGTTGTGGAGTTTTTTCTGGTTCATTTGGTTTAGTAGGATTAGTTTCAGGTTGAGGAGTAGCTGCTGGTTCAGGTACTACTTTTTCAGATTCTGTTGGTTTAGTAGGTTCAGGTGTTGGTTCGGGTGCTTTTACAGGTGTTGGTTCAACAGATAGAACAGGAGTATCTTTATTTTCTTTTTCTTTTTCTTTTTCTTTTTCTTCATTATTATTATCATTTCCTTCCTTTTTTTCTTCATTTTTATTTTCCTTATCTTCTTCTTTTAAAAGATCATTATATGAATCCATTTTTATTTCATTATTTAATGGTGAATTTTCTTTATGATTATCAACTATATTTTGACTTTGACTTTTCGCCATTTCATCTACAGAACTAAGAGCACCTCTTAATACTTGCATTGAGGCATTTTGCGTTGTATTACTTTCATTAATAAGATTTCCAGGAACTGATAAATTAGAACCTTTTGGTTGTTCTTGTTCTTGTTGTGGTTGTGGTTGTGGTTGTTGCTGTTCTTCTGGTTGTTTATTTGATGAACTATTATTATTATTATTATTATTATTACTATTATTTGCTTTTTGTTTTTCACGTAGTCTAGTAATTTCTTTTCTTTGTTCTTCTAGTTCTAACATCCAATCAAATACATTATCTTCTTCTTCACCCATTCTTTTTAATACTTTATCAAATAATCCTCTTAAATAATCATAATCTGGAGTTTCTTCAAATCCAAGCTTTCTTACATAATTCATATATATAGCAAATTCCTCTGTTAATTATTTATATAAAATATATATATTATATATTTAATATTTTGATTTTTATATCATATATAATTATTAGTATAATTATTAGTATAATTATTAATGTATCTATTAATTTTTTATATAGTTATAATAATATTTCTATAAATTACATTATGTTTATTATTATTATTTTATATTTTGAATTTTTATAAATTTATTATATTTAATATATAATCAATTTTTTTTCTTATATTTCTTTTAATTTTTAGCTCTTAAATATTTAAATTTTTTATTATTATAACTATTCTAACATTGATATATATACTTTATTTATTTAATTTTATATATATGTATATATTTATTTATTTATTTTTACCTGGGAAACCTTCACATAAATCTTTAATTGAAGTTGTACGTTTTTTTTCACCAATTTTTTCATATTTTTGCTTATTAGTAGCTGCTTTCATACCTTGCCATGGTAAAGAACCTCTTAAGAAATACATTAATACATGACCTAAACCTTCTAAATCATCACGTCTACTTTGTTCTCTACCCAAGTGAGTATTAATACTCATATATCTTGCAGTACCACTAAGACTTCTTTTTTCTTTATAAGGTATATGTTGTAAGGTTTTTGGATCTCTATAATATTTAGCCATACCAAAATCAATTAAATATATTTGACTGGCTGGATGAGGATGTTCTTTTGAATGGTTTTTCAATATTGAATTGATATCTTTATCTAATGATGGATTTGAAGTTGTATCAACATATGGTGGAATTCTACCAACTAAGAAATTATCTGGTTTAATATCACGATAAACTAATGATTTTTCATGAACAGATTGAACACGACATAACTTTAATCATTATATATATTATATATATTATATACATAATAAAATAAATAAATAAATAAATAAATAAATAAATAAATTTTTTATTGTATTTAATAAAAAATCATAATATTATCTGATATATTTATGCATAAAAAAATTAATTTAAAAATAAAAACAAAACAAAAATAAACAATGGAAATTAAAATGAAATAAAAAAAAAAAAGAATTATATATAAAAATATAAATAAATATAAACAAATATAAATAAATATAAATAAATATATATAAATATATATTGAATAATAAGATAATTATGTAACTTTTTTGTGAAATTATTACAATATATATAATTATACAAATAATCAACCTTGTTCAAAATTAAAAAAGTACCAAGAAAAAAAATTAAAAAATTACCATAAAACAAAATAATTAAAATATTTTATATGCATTTAATAAATAAATATATAAATAAATAAATAAATTATCAGATTATTACCATTTGTTTTGCAGCAAGACATACTGTCTTTACTGAAAATTTTCTATTACATGTATCAAATAAATCTTCAAGTGATGGTCCAAGTAAATCAATTACTAAAATATTGTACATACTTTCTGATCCAAAATAATAAGCATTTGGAATACCAGCTAATAATATATATAATATATTAATTATCGTATTTTTTAATTATTTTTTATAATAATTAATTATAATATATATATATATATATATTATGATGATAATTACTAAATCCTTGTAGTAATTTATAAGTTCTATATTCATCTTTTAATTGTGGAGCCTCACTCTTTTTTGATTCGTATTTAATAGCAACATGTTGGTTTGTTAAAGTGTTTATACCTTTATTTTAATTTATTATTTAAATTGATATGATTATAATTTATAATGATTAGTATATAGAATACATTAATATAAATGTAATAATTAAAAATTACATATTTTAAAATATTATATATAAATTATTAAGTAATAAAATAATTAATATTAGAAGATAATAAATAATAATAATGATAATAATATTAATAATATTAAGAATAAGAATAATAAAAATAAGAAGAGGAATAATAATTAAAAGTAGCATATGAAAAATTAATAAATGTTAAATAAATAAACGTAAAAAAAAGCATGATTATAGAACAATAATAAAAACAAAAATTATTATTTTATTTTTGTTTTATTATTTTAAAAATATTTTTTTTTTAACTTTTATAATTAATGTATATATATATATATATATATATATATATAAATTTGCCTTTTCAATAATTATATATAATGATTATTTTTAAACTTACCATCATAAATAATACCAAAACTACCTTCACCAATTCTTCTACCAATTTTAAAATGATTTCCTACAATATTACTTCCAGAAACATCTCTTCTACTACTATGATGATGATGTGAACCATCAGCTCTATTTTCTCCATGTTGTCTATTAGATTGATTTTGGGTATTATGTGCATGTTGATGTGGTATAGCTGAGCCTGTATTAGGTGCTGCCATTTTTGTTACAGCTTTTGAAGTATATTCTGCTTCAGCTTTATTTTTAAGATTTTCATCTGGAGTTTCTGATTCAACTTGTGGCATATTTATGTTTTAATTATTTTTTTTTTACTTTCGTTTTTATTCTTGTTTTTATTTTTTATTTTATTTTGATTTATAATATATTCTTCACAGAAAAACAAAAAAAAAAAAAAAAAAAAAAAAATAGGAAAAAAAAAAAAAACTCAAAAACTCAGAAACTCAAAAACAAACAAACAAACAAAAAAGATCAGATATAAAAGTAAGTTAACAGTAAAAGTATATTGAGAGATTTATGTTATTAATGTATTATAACTTTTGTATTATTAAATTTTCTTTTATTTTTTTTCCCCTTCTTTAAATAATTTAATATTTTATAATATATATTGAAAAGAAAATATATTATATTAGAAATATGATGATTATTTATTTCAATATTATTATATTACTAAATAAATCAAAAATTATATATATATCAACAAGTAAAAATATTGAAAAGTTATATAGAAAAGATAATTTTATAACTCTTTTTTTTTTTTTTTGTATATTTAAAATTAATGAAAATCGTTATATTTTGTATATTTTAATATAATCATAAAATCATAAGACTATTTTATAATATTTGAAGTTTTTTGTATTTTTTTTTTTTTTTTTTTTTTTTTTTTTATTCTTCTTATTATTATTTTATTATAATTTTTATAATTATTATTATATCTAAAATGTATATTTATTTATTCGGGGATTAAATAATATATATTCCATATTACATTGATTTGATAATTATTAATAAATCTTACATATTATTTCCATAATAATGTTAATAGCTTTAATAATAATACTCTTTTTTTATTATTGCTTTTATTATATTCTATTTTTTTTTTTAAACTTCAATGATTATTTATAAAGACTTGTTAAATAATGAGTTACTAAAATGAATAAAAAGAAAATTCAAATTAAATACGGTTATAAAAATTGTTAATAAAAGTAAAAAAAAAAAAAAAAAAAATAAAAATAAAAATAATAAAAAATAAATAAAAAATAATTATTAATAATAATAATAAAAAGAAATAATTAAAAATGTTATATAAAAGTTTAAATTATAATTTTTTAATTAGTTTTTTTTTTTTTAAAAAATAAATAATAATAATTATAAATAATACCATAATTTTAAATTTAATAATATACAAGTTTGAATAAGAAATATATAAATTTAATTTATTATTTTTTTTTTTGATATATATTTTATTTTAAAAATAAAATAATAGAGTTTTAAATATAAAAAAAATATAAAAAAAAATTATATATATATATATATTTATGCATTGCATATTTTTTAGTTGGATTTCTACATTTAGTAATGGAATTATGGTGAAATATCATTTCAATATGATATAACTAGTTAAATAATCTCCATAATACCAAATTCTTGAAATATCCACTATTACTATTATTATTACATATATATAATTAACTTTAAAAAGCTAATTTATTATAATAAATAATTTGATTATATTATAAATAATAAAACATTATACATAATAATATAACTTTTTAATATGGTTATAGTTAATATAATCTTTATATATAATAATATATATAATTTTTTTTTTTTTTAAATATACATTAATTATTTATTTTATTTTTTATAGAATAATTTAAAAAGTAATAAAACTTTAATAATTTATTAAAAGTTTTTAAGTCATTCAAAGAAAAATAAACTTATATATTTTTAATTTATAAGTTTATTTTTTTTTTTTTTTCATATATATTACTATATTAATATACATATTAATTTCTTTTATTTATTTCAATTTCAATGTTTTTATATATTATATATTTTTTTATTTAATTTTATGATATTGATTTAAGAAAATTAAATAAATAATAAAACTATTAATTCCTATATATTATTCTTCTATTTGTATTGTATAATCTAATTATTTTATTAAATTTTTTTTCTAATTAGTCATTTAATCATTATCTTAAATCAAATTAAATTTATAATTATAGTTAAATATGTATATAAAAAATAAAAAAAAAATAAAAAATAAAAAAATAAAAAATAAAAAAGAACAGTTATTCATGAAATTATATATTTATATTTATCTTTAAATAAAAAATCACATCTATTTGATAATTTCTTTAATATTAAAAATGTTTATAAATATTTATTTTAGTATTATAATTTTATTTTACTATTATATATTTATAAAAAAGTATTAACCTAAGTATAAATAAAAATAAATTGAAATAATAAACATTATTATTGTTATTCTATATCTTTATTTTATTTTTAATAAAATTACTATCATTAAATTTTAATTTTAATAGAGTTATATGAAATAATAATTAAATATTAATATTTATTAGAATTTCAAATCTATTTATAGATTAAAATAGAATAAAGTAAAAAAAAAAAAAAGTAAAATAAAATAAAGTAAAAAAGGAAAATAAAATAAAATAAAAAATAAAATAAAATAAAATAAAATAAAAAAAAGAAAGAATATAAAAATTATATACAAAAAGTATAATGAACTAACAATATTAATTATATAAAACTTATTTGAATGTATAATTTTTTATTTTATTAAATAAATTAATTTATTAATTAAATATAATAAATAAATAAATAAACGAATAAATAAACGAATAAATAAATAAATCAATAAATAAATTCATAAATAAATTTAGTATTCCATTTGTTAAGTATTAATTTATTTGTAGACATTCAATTAAAAAGTAAATTTTAACGATATAAATATTTATTCTTTTTAATGTTTTTAACATTATTATATAATAATAATAGTTTTACATTTTTCATAGCTAATTTAAAAAAGTTATTTTTTATTTATTTATTTAACCATAGACTTAGATTTCATTTCATTTATAAATTCTATTTCATTAATAAATATAATTTAAATATAAAAAATATTCTTATTATAAAAACAATAATATTTTATTATAATAAAATAATAGTATATAACAAATTTTAATATAACATTATTATGTTTGAATTTTCGTATTTGAATTGTTTAATTATTACTATCATAAATATTTTCTATTAGAATTATAAATATATTTATGTCATTTATATATTAACATACACTTTATTCATCTTATTTCTTTTTACAAAATTCAATAAAAAATCGCATAAAAACAAATAAATATAAATTTTATTATTATTAATTAATATTAAAAATTATATAAATAAATAAATAAATAAATAAATAAATAAAAAAATAAATAAATAAATAAATAAATACAAAATTATAGAATTTAAAATAAGTTATAATTATATAATGTAATGTTAACATATTATGTATTTAATAATAAATTATAAAATTATTATTTTTTAGTAAAAGTATATTTAATTTTTTATTTTATTTTATGATATTTTGATTTTAATAAAATTGGTTCTATTTAATAATCACATTTTTTTACATATTTTATTATGATGATCATATACAATCTTACTACATAAATGTACTACATTAATATGTACTACATTATAATACATTATTACAATATAGCATTATAACAATAATAATTATTATATAAATAATATTATAGAAATTATAATAATGAACTTTATTTCTAACAATATTCAATAATGAAATATGAATAATTAAATATATTATATAATATGATATAATAATTAATATATTAATAGTATATTAATAATTTAGGAACATTTTTTTTTAAAAATACAAAAGATAAAGCTGTCATTGGTAAATATTAATAAACAACTCCTGAAATATCTTTTTTTTTTTTTTTTTTTGTTTTGTTTTTAATTTATGTATAAAAAAAATTGGAAAAAATTTTCTTTCCTTATATGAATAAATAAATAAATAAATAATAAATAAATAAATAAATAAATGAATAAATAAAAATAAATAAAATTATATATACTCATACAAGAGGATTTAATATATTAATTATAATTAATTTGTATATTTATTGTTTTTAAATACTTATATTATTTATAATTAATTATATATTTATTTATTATGATTATATAAAATATAATCTTCAATTTTTTTTTTAAATATTTAAAATATTATACAATTTTTATAATAATAATTAAATATCATAATATATTAATAAGAAATTTATATATTTATTTATTTATTTATTTATTATTATAATTATTCTTATTAATTATTATTAAATATGAATAATTTAGTATTTATTCATTGATTTCTATTATATCTATTATATATTATAATACATATTAATTAATAATAAATAATTATATTTAATATATTTATTATAGTTTTATTTTATCCAGTAAAAATTTAAAGTAACACAAATTTATCAATAAATATATGAAGAAATTATATATATAGTAAGAGATATATTAACTATATTAATTAATAATGAAAAAAAAAGGATTATAACTTTTTATTATCATTATAATTATTATTATAGGTATAACTAGGTATTCGTTTAATATATTGTATTATAGTATATTAAACATTTCTTTTTATACAATCCTACTAAAATAATTATGAATAACTATAGCTATAGGATTTAATACTTTGTTACATGTTATGGTTTTAGGTATTATTATAGGTATCGATATTCTATCTCATTTAATTCATAAAACTTATAGACAAATTTACGTTTGAACTTATTAATTGATGTTGTTCTATTAATTTTAATTATAAAATATATTTCATATCTAATAATACTAACAATTTAGAGGCAATTTTTAACAAAAAAAATTATTTGATCCTTACACATTTTTCTTAATTATTTTTTATTATTGTATAATATAATATAATATAATATAATATCTTGTATACTTGAAAAAATAAATAAATAAGAAATACTGATATAAATTATAATTGTAACTAATGAATTCTGATATAAATTATAATTGTAACTAATAATTATCAATAAAATATTGAGTGATTAACAATTACAATAAAAACAGAGAAAAATATTTGAAAAAAATAATATACCATATTTAAATAATATATTAATAAATGAACATATAAATAAATATATAATTAAATACATATATATAAAATAAATGAATATGCAGTTATTTAAATAAAATAAATATAAAATAAATAAGATTATTATTAATTAGACTTTATTAAATAATATATTAAAATTTCAAATAAGGATATGTCTTTAATATATTATTATATATAAATTCAATTGGTAATATATTACATTTAATTTAAATCAATCAATAAAAATTAAATAATAAATAAATCATTGTATTTATGTCTCTAAAATATTAAAAATCAATATTATATATATTATATATATTATATTACTAATTATATTAAATAACAATATATAATATATAAATATTTTATAAAAATAATATATTATATTAAAGAATAATAAAAAAAAAAAAAACAATTTTCAATACTTTATATATTTTTTTTATAATTACAACACATATTCATTATTTTACCAGAATAAGTTTTTGTTATTGAATTTGAAATTTAATTAACAATAATTTATTTTTTATTATAAGAATTTAATAATAAGAAATTAATTAAAGAACACTATCTTTTAAATAGAAATAAGAGAAGAATATAGTAAATATAAAAAAGAAATTAAAAAAAAAGTAAAATAGAGTTTAAAACTGTAATTGTTTATATGTAAATATAAAGAATTGACAAAAAAGATTATCAAATCTTTCTTTTATTTATTTCTATATTATACAGAAAACGATATACTTTTTAGCAATGAATATGACAAATATACTTGAAATATAAAAAAAAAAAAAAAAAAAAAAAAAAAAAAAAAAAAAAAAACAAACAAACAAAAAAAAAAAAAAAAAAAAAAAAAGAAATTTACAAAGAGATTTTTAAATATAATTTTATAAGATAATCACAATTATTTATAATTAAACACAAAAAAAAAAGGCTTGCCTTTTTATTTTTATTTTTTTTTTTTAATAATAAAACAAATAAAAATAAACATAATTTATATTAATAATACAAAAAAAAAATAATAACAACAATAATAATAATAATAAGTATTTTTTATTTATTATATTTTTTTCGATATAACAATATTTATGTCATTTTTGTTTTCAATTAAATTCAATTATTTATACTTTAAATAAACAATC
The DNA here is from genome assembly GCA_002104895.1 of Anaeromyces robustus. Lineage (NCBI taxonomy): Eukaryota > Fungi > Neocallimastigomycota > Neocallimastigomycetes > Neocallimastigales > Neocallimastigaceae > Anaeromyces > Anaeromyces robustus. The sequence continues at coordinate 68,615 of MCFG01000006.1, read as the reverse complement.
ACTAAATAACAAAAAATCAATCGATATTAAATATATAAATAAATAATAATTTTATTAATAATAATTAAAAAAAATAAATAAATATTGAAATATTTTTTTTAGAATTATATATATAAAAAGACTGAATTAACTATATAAACAATATATGTTTTCTAGTGGAATGAAATAAAGTTATTTTCAATATTTTAATAGTTATTCTTTCATTATATCATAAAAATATTAAGCAATTAAATTTTTTTATTTAAAATGGATAAAGGTATATTTTTTATTATATATATTATATATTGATTATATTTATGTACTCTTTAATATTTAATTAATAAATATTATTTTTTTTTGATGCTTTTAATAATTTTATTAAATATTAATAATAAAAATGATAATTGTATTAATTTAAAATTTATATTGATTATATATATACATTCAATATAAAATCATAAAAGAGGAAAGCCATTTTAAAAAATCAATTTCAAATAAAAGCATGTATTATGCACATGCTTCTCCTTTATCAGATACAAATATTAGAAAAATAAATAGTTTACCTCAATTTCAAGAAGATGAAACTTCTTCTGTTTCTACCTATTCATCAATTTATAATGCAGCATCTTCTGGAATATATACCCCAAGAAAATTAGTGGGAGTATCGAAACTCTCTGAAAGTATTATTTCATTAAGTGATTTTAAATATAGTGATACCCATCCTCAACAACAAAGATCTATATTGTGTCAACTTCAAAAACATACAAATAAACTTATTCAAGAAAATAAGTTAAAACCTTTACCAAAAGATGCACAAAAAGGCAAAAAAGGTATAAATTATTATTATTATTATTATTATTATTATTATTATTATTTTTATGTTGCTACTGTTATTGTTATTATTTATATCTTTAATATATAAAGATAATTTAAATAAACATCTGTAAAATATCATATATATTGAATTAATAAATTATTATGTATTTATAAAATTAATTTTTATTTTTTATTTATAATATAATAACTATATCTATTATAATGATATTACTATCATTCTTAAAATTGTTTACAATAATAATAAATAATAATATTCTTACAACTGCTTATATAAATTAATAATTCAATTTTTTAATAATGATTGTAAAATAATTTACAAAAATAGAATTTAGTATAAAACCAAAATCAAGAACAATGAATCGTATAAATGCATTTCTTTCAAAGAAAAAATCAAGGAAAAGCAAAGATGGTAAATATAAATATTTAAATTAAATAATAAAAGCGTATCAAATTCATTTGAATAAATATAAATAATATATATATTCATTTTTTTATTCTTTCAACTTATTCATAAAATGACTTAATATATTATAGAACATCTTCACCTATTAAAATTGGCAGTTCATGATCGAAGAATTCAGCAAGCATGCACAATAATTGAAGAATTATCATCAAATACTTTTCGAAAAAGAAATTTTGATGAAGCCAATAATATTTTTGTTAGAGCTATGCTTAACAATTTAGAGCCAGTTGTATTATCAATGCTTGATAAGGGATTTCCACCAAATATTAATTTGCCTATATTTGAAGTTCAAATGGCTAATGATGTTAAAGTTAAATTGCCATCATATTTTCTTTTAGCTGTAGCTTTAGGATTAGATAATGTTATTAAAGTTATGATAAAAGTAAGTTTATTATTTTAATATTTTATTTATTTAGTATCATTTAATATCAATAATAAAATAATAATAAAGTAATAAAATAATTAATAATAAATAATAAAAGGAAATAAGCAAAATAAGCAAAAAAAATAAAATAAATAAATAAATAGATAGATAAAAAAAGAAATTTAGTGAATAAATTATTAATTAATATTAATATATAATATTTATAATCAATACGTATAATAAATTAAATTATAATAATAGAAAGCATATATTAATCAATCATGGAATGGATTAACTGCATTACATATTGCCTGTTGTAAAGGAGATGATAAATTAATAAATTTAATTATAGATTATGGTGCAGATCTTAATCAGCCTATACCGATTGAACAATATTTAAATTTGGGTAGATTAAAATCAGTTGAAGCTCGTATATTTACTCATAAAACTGGTGTACTCAATGGAACATATATAGATGATCAATTAGGATCAAATAATTATTCTAGTCAAAATACTTCAGTAATAAGAACATACCCAAAAGCACCATATATATATCCAATAGATTTTGCAGCTTCAACAGGAAATGTTAAAATTGCAGGAATAATTATAAATAAGTAAATATTTTTTTTAATATGTATAATCTTTAATAATATCAATATTTTTATAATAAATTATATAAATTATATTTATTCATGTTTTTTTTTTTTTTTTTTTTTCTTTTATTTGAATATAAAAGGGTTGGAATTAATGGTATAAGAAGAAGTAGATATTGTTTAATGATGCAACAACAATATAATATGAGTATGATATTACTTAAATATGGTGCATCATTCCCACAAGTGAATATATGGTAATTAATATTTTTTTTTTTTTTTTTTTTCATTTAATAAATTTATATAATAATTCTTAAATATTAATATTATTAATATTAATATCTCTTTAAAAAAAAAAAAATTATATAATTTATTATTATGTTTTATAGGAATGATACACCACTTCATATTGCTTCAAGACAAGGAAATTTAAGACTTGTGATTGTATATTCATATTTAATAAATGTAAATACACCAGGTCAAAATGGATGGTAAGTTATAAATATAATTTATTTATGAATATTTATAAATTTATAACATTTTATTAAAGCAAAAAATATTAATATATTGTAAATTTTATTTATTATTTATTAAGGTATCCATTACATGAAGCTATTGTAAGAAATTATAGAGATGTTTGTCAGTATTTATTAAAAAGAGGTGCTCAAGTTGAATTGACGAATAGTGAAGGCTACACACCAAGAGAGTTAGCAATGAAATGGGGTATATCTCAAGAAGATATTGAATCGTGTTTAGGTAAATTATTTTATTTTATTTTATTTTATTTTATTTTATTTTATTTTATTTTATTTTATTTTATTTTATTTTATTTTATTTTATTTATAATTATAATATATTAAATAACAATTTGAAATATAATATTAATCTTAAACATTTTTTTTTTGTTATTGTTGTTGAATATTTAGATCAAACTGTTGAATTTGTTGTAGAAAATGAAATTAGTGAGAAGGAAATTTTAGCTAAACTTAATAGATATTTATCAAATTTGGCAATTATGAATTCATCAAGAATAAGACAAACCAAAAAAAAAAGTCAATTACTTTTACCAAAAGTATTCCAAAAGGAACAACCCGTACATAAATGAATGAATTAAAATAATAGAAATGATTTAAAATAAATTAATAATAATATTTATAATCAAAGATTTATTAAATATATATATTAATATATATAGTAGTAATATAAAAATTAATAACAAAGAAGTAAATATGAAATCCAGTAAAAAAAAAAAAAAAAAAAAAAAAAAAAAAAAAAAAGAAAGAAAAAAGAAAAAACTAAACAAAACAAAACAAAACAAAACAAACAACCGAAATACAAATTAAAAAAAAAAAAAAAAAAAAAAAAAAGAAAAAAGAAAAAACATTAAAAATAAAAAACAAAACAAAACAAAATAAAATAAAATAAACAATAAAAATTAAAAATTAAAATAAATTAAAATATTTAATTTCAGTTATAGAAAAGTTAAAATAATTAAATTGAATATTTTATTATTATTTTTTATATTTATTTTATACTACAATTATATCTTTTTTTTTTCTAAAAAAAAAAAAAAAAAAAAAAAAAAAAAAAAAAAAACTATTAATAAAATATATTAATTAACGACACACGATAAACTTCAAATAAACAAATTATTTTTCGTTTTAAATAATAAATTAAAACACAAAACACTAAAAAAAAAAAAAAAAGAATAAAAATAAAAATAAAAATAAGAAGAAAAAAAATTGCAATAACAGCAATAATAATATAATAAAAGAATATACATAACAATAAATATAGAATAAATATAATAAATTACAATAAAAATACTAAAAAAAAAAATTAATCTAAAATAATATTTACATATTATTATTAAATATTAAAATATATTAATCTATTATTTTATTCATTTCATTCAAATTTCATTCAAATTTCATTCAAAAACAAATACAAAAAAAAAAAAAAAAAAAAAAAAAATAACTAAAAAACAAAACAAAACAAAACAAAAAAAACAAAAAAAAAAAAAAAAAAAAAAAAAAAAATAATATAAATAATATAAATATATATCATCTAGATTATTCATAATTACCTTTTTTTTTTATATTATTTTTTTTTTATTTTTATATTTCTTTATACATTTAATGTATAATTATTTCATTTATCAAGCACAAGAAAAAATAATATTATATATATTTAATTTATTAATATATATATTTATTCCTTATTTATTTTTTTTTTTTTATAAAAAAATTTTTATCTATATACAACTTTTTTTTTTCTTTATTTTATTTTCCTATAAATATATCTCTTTTATATTTCAAAATTTTCATTTTATTTTTATAAAATTACAAACATTATTGTATAAAAGTTGATGAAAATAATAGATACTTACTGTTAATTAAGGAATAAAAATAAATAAAAAAAAAAAAAAAATAAATAAATAAAAAATATAAAAAAATAAAAAAAATAAAAAAAAAAAGAATTAAAACTTTTTTAATAAAAAGATAAATATAAATATAATTAAAAAATCTCTATTATTATTATTTATCTTAAAAAATTATTGGTATATTTATTACAATAATAATATATGTAAAGACTACTAATTTTAATACTTAATAATAATATAATAATAAATAGAAATGAAATTTTATAGAATATATAGTAATAATAAAAATTATTGATTATTATTAATAATTTATTATTTTGAAGTAAATAAAAAAAAAAAAAAGTATACTACTTTTTTTTTTTTATTTTTCAGAAAGCTCAAAAAGAAATAATATTTATATATTTATATGCGAAAATCTTTATTAAAAAATATATTTATATAAATAATTATTAGAATGGGAAATGTACTATATACATACATGATCCTATAAAGTACGGTCGATAAAATGGTATAAAAACTTTTTTATATTATATTGATATTTAATTTTATAATCCTAATATATTATATTAAATAATTTTAATTAAATAATATATTAAATATATATTAAATATTTAATTAAAAAAAATAATAATTATAATCAATGATAGTATAATAAATTTAAAAATTTATTATACTATCAAACATTTTAATAAAAATAAAAATGTATGTTAAATTAATAAAAATTACTTTTCAATATTAACACTATCATATCAATTTCTATTTAATTTCTTTGGTAAAATCTTTTTAATTCATATACTTATTTTTATTATTTTTAATTCAATTGCTATTAAATAATTTATTAAATACTTAATATAAATTAAAATAATTTTTTATTTTTTTTTCTCCTTTTTTCTTTATTCAAATCTTATTATATATTGTTACTTGTAATATCAAAAAAGTTTTTTTTTTTTTTTTAATTTTCTTTTACTTTTAAAAAGTAAAAAGTAATAATAATTTTTATTATAGTGTTTTTTTTTTTATTTATAATATTATTTTATATTAATCATTTTTAATATTTTTATTATAATAAAAATTGAATTAATAAAAAAGATTAATAATAAGGAAAAATGAATTCAATAATAGTACCAACTTATATAGAAGCTAATGAATTAGCAAAATGGATGTTGGATCCAAATATGAAACCAAGGTACAATATTTATAGTATATATATACGTTATAAATAAAAACTAAAATAAAATTCATTAATATTATAAATATATATTATTTAACATATAATTATTTATATATTAAAATATAATTTTTTATAATTTTAATTATATATAACAAAAATTATTTCATTATTTCATTTTCTTTTAATAAATTTTCAAATTATTCAAAAACATTAAATTAAAACAACAAAAAATAATATTATACATAAAGAAAAGATTTTATAATAATTGATGTTAGAGATGATGACTATCCAGTAATTATAAACAAATTTATTTTAGAAACTATAAAAAAATTTTTTTTTTATATTTAGATAAAATTTGAATTGATGTATACATATTTATTTAATAATATTATGTATTATATATATGTATATATGTATCTATATTAGTTTGGTAATATATGCCATTGTAAAAATATTCCAAGTTCAAAATTTTTAGATAATGTTGAACATTATGTTTTAAAATGTCAAAAAATTCCAAGAATTGTTTTTCATTGCGCAATGTCACAAGTTCGTGGTCCAAAATGTGCTAATCGTTATGCCTTAACATTAAATAGTTTAATTGAAGCAGGTGAAGTTTCAGATACAGACCAAAAAGTTTATATATTAAGAGGTGGTTTCATGAATTTCCAAAATATGTATAAAAATAATCCAAAACTTGTTGAAAACCTAGAGGAAGATTATTGGCTCGACTATTGTTAATATCCATATAAATAAAAATAAAAATTATAATAAATAATAACAATAATAAATACAATAATAAATACAATAATAAATACAGTAATAAATATAATAATAAATACAATAATAATAATAACAAAGAATAACAATAATAATAGCAATAATCAATAATCATCAATACATCAATAATAACAATAACAATAATAACAATAATACTAATCAATAATAATAATAATAATCAATACTCAATAATCAATAATCAATAATCAATAATCATCAATAATAACTTTTTCTTTTTATATATTCTTTTTATAATTCATAAGTATTGTATAATTGTTATTGGGATAAAGTAAAAGTTAGTTTATATTTATTCAATTATTACAGCACACAGTAACAACCTTATTTAAAATATAAAATAAAATGAAAAAAAATGATTAAAAATATAAAATAAAATAATATTAAAAAAATGAAAATAAGTAAATATATATATGTGTGTGTGTAAAAAATTATTTTAAGTATTTTTTATAGATAATTTTTAATAGAGATAAATAATTCATATATACATATAAAAGTTTTATTTTTATTATTTCGAAATAAATCTTTTATATTTATAATATTATATTATATAATATTATATTATATTATATTGATTTTTTATTTATTTATTTGTTATGTCTTATATATATAAAATGAAATTCGCAAAGAAATTTGAAAAAGGATTTATTATAGTATTTAATTAAAATTTAAAAAATATATATATTAACATAATTAGTAGAAAAAGTTTTATAACATGATTTACTCATTCATATAAGTGATGTATTTGTAAAGTGTATACCAACAAAGAAATGAAAAAGGAAGCAATTGAAATATCATACATTTTTAAATAAATTCGCTTCACTATTCATAATTAGCACAAACCTTTTTGCCAATATTAAGTTCTTTAATTCTTTTATTCTTTTTCCATTGGTTAACTGATAGTTGATAATGGGCATAGCTACCATTGATACTTCATACCACATATATGTTAAAAATATCTCTGTAAGGATCAAATGATTGTATTTGAATTTGTCTTTGAAAAACATCTGGAACATAAAAAATATTCAATTATATTTATTTCTTTATTATTTTTCTTTATTATAATTATCTTAAATTATAATTATAATTTATTGTTATGGTTATTAATATATAATTATTATATATATATATTTTTTTTTTTTTTCTTGTTTTTTTTTTTTTTTTATAGTACACAATCCGTAGATATAATTATTATATGATTTTGTTTATTTATTTCATTAATTATTATACATATAATATTGTTCGTTCTTATTTTATTTTTTGAAGAGTAAACTTTGATTTAAAGAAACATTCTATATGATAATAATTAAGCTTTTTAATAAATTTTTAATCCAATTAAATATATATTTTATTAGAAGATTCTACAATAAGAAAAATATTATCTTTTTAAAAAAATATTAAAAAAAATATTGAAAAAAATATTAAAAAAAAAAAAACTGTTGTAATGAACATCTTTATAATTACTATTACATTTTTTGTGAATTTTTTTTTTTTTTAATTTATTTAATAATATAAGCAAAAAGGAAAAATAAAAATAAAAACAAAGTTTTTTTTTTTTTAAAGCAAACAATTTGTACTCATCTTTAAGTTTAAATATTAATATATACATGAATCATAAAAAAAAAACACAAAATAAAAAAAAAAAAAATGAAACTAATAAGAAAAACCAGATAACAAAGATATAAATATTAAATTAATATACAATATAAATTACTGTAGGCAATCTTTTTTATTTTTTATTTTATTTTATTTTATTTTGTTTAATTTAATTATATCATCAAAAATAAAACATATTCCTACTGATATTTAATAAAAAATATATTATTATTTAGAATTTTTATTTCTTTAAATATTAATTCTAAATAATAACATATTTTGATATAAAAAAATATTTATAATTATTTATATAGTTTATTTATTTTTTATGCCTTTATTTATATGTAATACTTAAAAAATAATTAAATATATATATATATATTTTTTTTTTTTTTTGATTTTTTTTTATTTGAATTATCAAAAAAAAAAAAAAAAAATTGCATATTATAATTAATTATAGAATAATATTTATGATATTAGGTCTTTTGAATATTCAATAGAGCTAATACCATAACTAACTACTTTAATACTATTATTTATTTCATATTTTAACTTAATTAAAATTATAATATAATTATTATAATAAAAAATATTACTTTTCGCTATACATTTTTTTAATATTATTATGTAATAATTTATTATTTTGCTTTGATTGTATTTTTATTATGTTTTTTTTTTTTATTTTTTATTTTTTAATTTAATTATAGTTTTTTGTTTGAAATACATATTTTTTTTATTTTTTTTTTTTTTAAATGGGTATAATAAACTTCTGTACTGACTTAAAAAATATTTGCTTATTTTACATGCCTACTTTCATAATTAATTTGATAGTATTAATTATTGATTACTTTTAATTTGTATTGTTTTCATCTAACTTTTGTGCTGCAAAAACAGTTTCTTGAATTTGTGTTGCTAAATCCTTTACATTTCCTGGAGTATTAGGCACGAATACAACATTCGACTTTGAACTTCCACCAATTTCTTTCAATGTATCAATGTATTGAATCATCAAAACCATATCCATAACACGAGAGGCACTAGTTCCTGGAATTTGCTTGACGAATTCTTCTACAGATTCTCCTAAACCTTCAATAATGGCTTGACGTTGTCCAGCAATACCTTTTCCGTGTAAAATACTAGCATCTGCTTCGGCTTCAGCTTGTTTAATTTTCATAATCTTCTCAGCTTCACCCTTTTCGGTAGCTGCAATTCTCAATCTTTGAGCTGTATTAATCTCATTCATTGCAGCTTTTACATTTGCATCTGGGTTGACATCAGTAACTAATGCCTTAATAATTCCATAACCGAATTCTGCCATTTGTCCTTCAAGTTCTGATTTGACTGCAATAGCGATATCATCTTTTTTGGCAAATACATCATCTAAAGATAATAATGGAACTTGTGCTCTGACCAAATCAAAGACAAAAGCTTTAATTTGTTGTTCTGGGTCTTCCAACATATAGCAGGCTTCGTAGACCTTATCTGGAAGAACCTTGTATTGAACAGCTACGACCAAACTTACGAATACATTATCTTGAGTTTTTGTTTCTACTGTAACATTCAATTGACTAATTTTCAAGGAAAGTTTAGTACATATGTTATCGATAAATGGAATTTTAAAATGTAATCCTGATTTAGCAATACGGTGATATTTTCCGAAACGTTCGATGATTGCACAACTTTGTTGTTGAACTGTAAAGAAAGCTAAACCCATGGTTAATAATATTGAAATAAAATAAAAAAGAGTAGTTTATATGTTATTTAATTTATTGTTATTTACTTATTTTATTATTGATTTTATTATTTATTTTATAAATAATTTATTTTATTAAATATTTTATTTTTTTTTATAAAATATTGTATAATTTATTTTACAATTTATTTTATAATTTATTTTTTATATGTTTATGTGTTTTTTTATATAATTTTGTTTTTCAGTTTTTTTTTTTTTTTTTTTTTTTAATTTAGGAAAAGTAAAGGTATTTAAATAAAAAAAATTTTGGGCAGTAAAATTTCTTTTTATTTAAATATATAATTTTTAACTGGTACAGAATTTAATAAAGCCTAAATTATATTTATTTATAATTTAGGGTTAAAAATCATACTACCAAAATTTTATCTTTTAATTACTATTAATAATTTATAAAGTTTTACTGCCAAAATTTTATTTTTAATTATTAATATTAATTTATTTTAAAAATTTAATGGATATACTAATTAATAATTAAAAAAATAAATAATAATAATGATAAAATTGATTTTAAATAATAATTATAATAATAATAATAAATAATAAATAATAAATAATAAATAATAAATAATAAATAATAAATAATAATGATTTTGTAATAATTAATTTGATTATTATACAATTATTATTAAAATAATTACAATTTATTAAAATTATAGAAATTATTGTTTATACTATAATATACTTTGAATTTAGACAACAAAGTATAATTTTTAATTAATTAATAATGCATGTATAAACTTTATAATTATAAAAATTACCAAGCCACATAAATATATGTACTAAATAATAATACTAAAAAATATTAAATTAGAATTAATGATTATTAAAACAAACAAGCCATAAATATCATTACATAATATATAATTAAAGTAAATTTTAAATTATAATTAAAAATAGAAATTAATGATAATGTTCAACATTTTAAAAGTGATTAACATTAAATTTATATTCATATATTATAATATATATTAATATATTATAATATATTAATATAATATATTCGTATTATTTATTATTATTATATTAAATGGCCTGAATAAATAACTGAATTTATTATTACCTTATATTAATATACAGTTTTATATGTTGTGTTACTAAAAAAAAAATAACAAAAAGAATTATTATAAATTCAAATTTATATGTCAAAAAAAAAAATAAAAAAAAAAAAAATAATTAAACAAAATAATAAGAATAAATTATAATAATAATAAATAATAATAAATAATAATAATTAATCAATTAATCAATACTAATATATTATTAAAAAGTATTTTAAAGAATTTTAATAAAGGAATTAAGGATTAATTAATCTTCCCAATAAAACTTGGTTTACAAGAGATATCAGCTAATAATTTTTATTTTTTTTTTTTTTATTTATTATTTTATTATATTTTATTTTTCTTTTATTTAATACATTTTATTTTATAATTCTATATTTTATATATTTTATATATTTTATATATTTTTATATATTTTATATATTTTTGTAGTATATTTTATATATTTTATATATTTTATATATTTTTGTAGTATATTTTATATATTTTATATATTTTATATATTTTTGTAGTATATTTTAAATTTTTTATATATTTTTGTAATATATTTTATATATTTTATTCTTAGAGTTTAAAATTTTTTATATTTTATAATTTTATTATATTTTTATATATTTTATTTTTATATATTGTTTAATACATACTTTTTTTTTTTTCCAACCTTTTTTGTTAATGTTGTTATTTGTTATTTGTTTATTTATGTTTTTAATTCCATTTTTTGCTGTTTATTGTTTGTTATTTGTTGTTTGTTATTTGTTATGTTATTTGTTGTATGTTTAAATTTAAAAAAATTTAAACATACAACTATTAAAAAAATTTTTTTAATAGTAATAAAATATTATTATAAATATATATTTATTTATATATTTATTCTTTAATGATAATAATAATAATTTTTTTTTTAAAAAAAAAAAAAAATAAAAATATTCATGTAATAATTTTTAGTAATACTATATAATAATAAAAAAAAATAATCACTATAAAAAAAAACTAGTACTAAAAATAAATAAATTGAAAAACAAAAAAAAAAAAATTTACTTATTTAATTTATCTATATATTATATATATATTTTTACTATAATAATTACTTATATATACTACTTTTTTTTTGTTTTGTTTTGTTTTGTTTTATTATATATTATTTAATACTACTTCTACTAAATTATTTACTTATTTTTTTTTTAATTTTTATTTTTATTTTTTTATTTTAATTTTTTTATTTTTTTATTTTTTTTTTATTTTTTTTTTTTATTTTTTATTTTTTTTTTTTTATTTTTTTTATTATTTTTTTTTTTTTTTACTTTTATATTCAACTTTTGTTTATTAATTATTACTATTATTTTTGTATTTTTTTTTTTTTTTTCTTTTTAATGTTATTTAATACATATTATTAAATGTCAAATAAAATTTCTTAAATATATAAAGATATTTATATATTAAAAAATATATATAATAATAATTAAAATGAATATTTTATATAATTATAAAAACAATTTCTACTAGTAATGTATTAAAAAAAAAAAAAGATTACATAATAAAAAAATTAATTTTTATTATTTTTAATATAAAATAATTTATTATTATAAAACAAATAGACATAAAATAAAAATAAAAAATTTATATCCATTGCTTTACATATATATATATTATATATTATTTCACTAGAAGAAAAAAAATTATACATATAGATTATAATAATGATGTAAATAAACTTTATTTAGCTTTCTTTTTTGATTTTTTATTTCCCTTAGGTTTATTTTTATTAGCATTCTCTTCCACTTTTCCTTTAACTCCTGGCTTTTGTTTATTATTTGCAGTAGAATTAGTAAAGGTGTTGTTACTATTTTTATTATTATTATTATTATTAAATTTTTTCTTAGTAGTGCCATTTAAACTATTATTATTACTTTTATTGTTGTTACCATTCTTATCATTTTCAGTTTTCTTAAACTTTTGTTTCTTAACCTTTGATTTATTACTCTTTTTACTAGCTGGATTCTTTGTAGTTACCTCTTCTTTATTTCCAACTTTACTATTATTATTATTATTACCTGCATTCTTATTTGTACTATTTAAATTATTAGTAATAATTGTTGTAGTAACTGTTGTTATTACTGTTGTTTCATCACCTTTCTCTTTTTCTATTATTTTTTCTTTGGTTTCCTTTGTCTTATTATGACTTTTATTTTCTTTTATTGAGGTAAATGAATTAAATCTATTCTTATGATTTAAAACACTGTTCTTTCTTTTACCTTTATTACTTTCCTCCTTTTTACTATTTTTATTACTGTTCTTACTTTTTGAATTAGTGTTACCTCCTGTATGCTTTTCTTTATCTTTAATTTCATTCTTACTTTGACTATTTACTTTTGTTACACCATCTTTCGGTTTTACATTATTATTTCCTGTATTATTCTTTTTATTCTTTTTTTCCTTTGAACTGTTAACATTAGAACTTACATTTGAATTATTTGTACCTTTAACAACCATTTTTCCTTTTTTATTTTCATGAGCCACATTATTACTAATTTTATTTTTTATTTGATTATTATTCTTATTATCTTTATTATTTTTATAGTCTATAAGGACATCATTAACAATAATGTTATTTTCTAGGTTAATTTCAATACTGGAATTTTTATTCTTAATATTTAATAAAATTTCACTATTTTTACCTCCATTAGTAACATTATTACGAATGTTTATATTACTACTTTGTCCCTTAGAGTCATCAGAACTTTCTTGTTCACTTTCAATTTCTGACTCTATTTCGCTTGGTTCAAGGCATACTTCTTCATTATATAAAGTTCTTTCTTCTTCACTTTTAGTACTATCAGTAACAGATATAATTGCTTGATCTTCCTCAGAAGAGTTATTCACCAACATAAATTCTGATGGACCTTCACTCTTACTACCACCACTTTTTATAGTAAAATTTTCCAATTTACTACTGTTTTTATGTACATTATTATTAACAGTATCTTCTTTTTCTTCAGTATAATTAGTTGTTTTTCTCAAAGAATTTACATTACTATTATTATTATTATTATCAAATTCATTATTACTATTATCATGATTATTAGTAATAGTAGTTGCAGATGTAGTAATTGTAGTTGTCGTAGTATTAGTATTATTATTACTATCATTACTATTATTACTATTATTAATGGACATACTTGTATTATTTTCTTCAAGTTCTTTAGCTTTTTGTTTTAAACTTTTATGGTTATTTTCCATTGACAACTTTTTATTAGCTTTATTAACATGAAATTGTGAATTTGGCCATTGTGATTTTTTATTTTCAGACTTTGTATTACTAAATTTTTTAGTGTAAGGTTGTCGAGTTTGATTATTATTATTATTAGTATTATTAGTATTATTATTACTATTATTATTACTATTACTACTACTACTATTATTATTATTATTATTTTGTTTAATAGCATGCTCATTTTTAATATCTTTTATATTTTTTGTATTATTATTTTTGGTATGATCTTGAAAATCTTTTTTATTGGATTCCATAGATGTATTATTATTATTATTCATATTAGTATTATTAGTATTAGTATTTACATTTGAATTCAAATTTTTGGTATTATTATTAGCATGATTAGTTGTTGATGTGTTAGCTGTTGTATTACTTGTACCATTTTCACTATTTACATTTTCGCATGCTAGTATTGGGGTTAAAGAATTGTCGACAACGACAGGAACAATTGAATGATATGTATGATATAATCCACCTTCAGGAAGAGTTATACTACTATTTGATGCAACATTATATAACGTTTGATTAGCTGCGGGTATGATTGGTATAGCTTCAACAGTATACCCCAAAGGTTGGGTTCTACTTTGATATGAACTTCCTGGAGGATGTGCCGTAGTATGGGCTGGTATATAATAATTAATTAAATTAACATTATTAACTTTTGCATAATAATGATTATATGCATTGCTACCAAGGACAGGATAGGAAGCATTATAATTTGCCATAATTGTTTGATTACTATCTTTAGCTGTATTAGCAACCTTAGTTCCATTATTATTAGCTCCATTAGTAGCGATAGCATTTGTATTGGTATTATTTAAATTAATAAATATTGGATAAGATGGATATCTTGCGCTGTTAATTAAAGTTTGTTTATTAATGCCATCATCGGTTAATGCTATTTTTGGATCCTGTACTGATATATAGCCTAACTGTTTATAAAATTGAGCACTATATTCTTGATTTATATAACTGTAATAATTATTAATAATAACAGGATTTGTTTGATCCTCTGCCTTGGTGGTATTATTTTTACTATTATTAATATCATTAGTGGTAGAATTCTTTGTATTAAGTTTTTGTCCTTCTTCTTTTGATTCGTTTTGCTTATTTTTTTGAGTTACTTCTTCTTTACCATTAAAACTGCTATTTTCCTTTTTAGTTTTATCTATATCTGTAGTTAATGACTCGTCTTTATTTTCTACTTTAGTTTTAGGATTCTTTTTCTTTTCAGTTAGGTCCATTTTATTACTATTATTATAATGATAATTATCTTTCATTTTATCATTACCGACGGTATTGGCGTTAACCATATTATTAGATAATTTATCGTTGCTACGCGTATGTTCTTTCGTATTTACATTAAAGTTTTTAGAGGTATATGAGGCGTTATTATTATTTGCCTTATTATTATTAGCCGTATTATTATTATTATTACGACTATATGTATTAGGAATAGAATTATTATTAATGGAATTGTTATTAGGGTTATTTTGATTGTTATTGTTATTGTTATTGTTATTGTTATTGTTGTGATTATAGGAATTAGTATTATTGTTATGATTATTATAATAATGAGATGCGTTGGAATAAAGGGATGATGATACTGAATTATCAAAATTTCTATAATGCTCTATAAATCTATGTTTAATGACCTTTTCATTATCCAATTCATCCATTTCCTTATTTGAGATAGTAAGAAGAGATTTTTCAGTTTTTCTACTAGTTAAATCCTTATCCATATTAAAGACATTTGATTTATTTGAATTAAACTGATTATTAACAGTAGATGTAATATTTGAATTGTTGGTTTTCTTAAAAATAGAATTATTATTGTTATTATTATAATGATTCATAAAACTACCATCATTTGGGAATCGACGAGCATAATAAAAGTTTTCACTTGGATTAGAAGTTGTTTTTTCATTTGTTTTCCTCATATTCCATACCATCTTTTTATCACCAGATATATTCTTCCCAAATTTATTATTTTGAAAAGATGACATATTATCTAATGAAGCATTGGACGGTGATGGGCTATTGTTACGTATTCTCCAATTACCATTTTTATCAGCCATAGTTGAAGTATTAGTAAATGAGGTACTATTCTTTCCATTTTTAAAATTATTAAATGTATTATTAGGATTATTGATATAAAGATGATCATTATGAATCATGCCATTTGGATGTATCAAATTTGAATCTATATTCATATTCATTCTGTTTTGATTTGGATAATAAGTTGTATCATAGGCATAATTGCTTGGATCTGGTTTATATGGCTCACATAATTCTTCAAGTGAACCTCTAGCCTTTAAAATCTTAAATGCACGTTTAAATTCCCAACGAAGACCTTTAACACTATAACGATTTGCACAATTTGCAAGATTACGAGTTGTATTAAATGGCTCCTCTACACAGAAATAATTATTTCTTATACGCGTATTATTAGATGAAACATTCCATCCATTATCAGATTTCTTTTTATAACATCCACTTCTTACAGATACAACATCAGTAATATAATCAAAATCATTTGCAAAAGTTTTAAAGAATCCATAAATCAATTCATAAAGCGTTTCTTTATTATCTTTACCAAATCCTTTTAATTTATCAAGGTCAGAATAAAATGTACAATCAACACCATCAATAAAAATTCTTTCTTCTTGTGGCACATCTTTAGTCATAGCATGTAAGCATGGTAAAATAGGAGGTGTTCTCATTTGTAAAAAGTTAATAACCATATTCACCCAGCAATAAGAACTTAATGTACCAGTTTTAGCATCATTAAGCATTCTTTGTTTTGCAAAATATTTAATTGTCATAATCAAAGGCTTTACTCTTTCATCAATTAATGCATAAGTCTGAATCATTTTTGTATTGTAAAGAGCAATTGTATTATTTACATTAATATCACAGGATAGATTAGTTTCAGGGTCAACAAAATTACATATTGGCACTTTAGCATTTGGAGTGGTACGAACTCTAGTTATACCATTATCTTCTAAAATACTTTTGATAACTTCCATATCACTTAATTCACAATCTATTCTATCTTTTGTAGTCAAACAAATATCTACATCACTATTATATGTTCCTAATTCATTAACAGAAGAACCAAAAAGATGAGCTTTTATACCCAATGTAGGATAACGTTCTGAAAATATTTTTTGAATACGTTTTAATAAACTCAACTTCTTTGTTTTACTTTCTTCTGTTGGAATATTCTTAGTGTAGAAATCCATCATTTCCTTTTCAAGAGATACCGCATATTCCTTGATAGATTTTTCATAATCTGATGTTTTCTTTCCATTTTTATTCTTACGATAAAACTGAGGTTTTTCATAAAAACTTTTTGAATATTTATCATCAGAATTCACACTGGATATAGATATCTCAGGTGAAAAGGCATTACTATAATAAGAATAATTATCCTCATCCTTTTTATCACTATTATTATTAACGATAGAACTTGCTATTTCTTTTGAGAAAAAAAGCTTACTGTCCTTATAACTGTTCATTTCTTCATTTGGACTTCTTTCTTTTAGTAAATAATTATCAGTTTCTTTTTCTTCAGTTTCTAATAATGAATTATCAAAAGTATTTATTTTTGTTTTAGCATGATCCTTCGGTAAATCTGTATTTTCGATAGTAATTATTGGCTCTATGTTTTCTTTAGAAGATTGGGTATCTAAATTTTTTCTTTCATTTTCTAATTCAGAATTATTAATTTGAATAAATTCTTCTTCTGCATTATCTAAATCTTCTATTATAAGATTAGTAGTTTTATTTTCATGATTATTATTTGGTATATCACCAGGAAAAGCATTCGTTGTTGGTAAGCTTGTTGATTCTGATTCACTTACACTTATTACATTCGATAAAAAACTTAAATTCTCTGAATCCACCAGTGTATCTTCATTAATTAAATTATTATACTTTGGATTTATATAACAATCTTTAGATCCATTTTTCATTGTTCTTTTGTCTTGTTTTTGATTTTCTTTATTTTCTTCTTTATTTTCTTCTTTATGTTCTACTTTATCGTCTTTAGGATCAATCTTACTATTGTTCTCACTTTCATTATTTACATTTGATACATTTATTTTATTTACAATTACTGACGATGTTTCATTTAAATCACATAAACTATGTACCACAACATCCTTATATGAAAGAGAAACCTTTTCTTCTGAATCAATCTTATTATCTAAATTCAAAATTTTATTTTTTGATTCAGATGAATCAGATTTTTCTTCATTACTAGTGATATTAGTATTGTCTTTATTATTTATCTTATCGTCAATAGATGATGTTGAAAACAATAGCATAGACCTTTCCTTCGGTAGCTTTGGTGATACTATTTCTGAATATAATTGTTGTTTGGGTTGTTTTATTTTAAATAATTCAGGGGATTTCACTACATTATTTAAAGGTTTAGATGAAATTGAATGGGATGGGGTCAACGAAGATATTGAAGAAACTATTTGATTATTTATTGAATCAAACTTTTCTTCTTTACTATTATTTAATTTTTGTGTTTGAGATAAAGATGATGATGGTGAAGTAGGCCGTATTGATTGAATATCTAATGAAGATAATGAAGAATGTGATGATGATAATGGTGATGAATGTGTATGACTTAAAAATAAAGGTAAAGAATTTTCTGACTGCCTTAAATGATTGGGTGAAAAACGTTCTTCATACATTTTTTCAAATCCTTTTTTATTATTTGGTTTCAGGGAATCATTATTAACTTTAATACTTATCTTAATATTTTCATATTCTCTATTATTAGGATTTATAATGAAATCTTTATCATTTGATTCTATTTTTATGTTATTTGAACTTTTATTTTCTATTTCTTTATTATCGTTGGATTCTTTATTTTCTAACTCTATATGTTCATTAACATTTATTTCATTTACCTTATTTTGATCTTTATTATTCTTTTCCTCTGCATTATTATCAACGTTTAACTCTGATATAATATCTTTTTTATTTTTACTATTATCATCTACATTCTCATTTACTTTCACTTCATTAATCATTTTATCTTTATCTTCTATTTCTATTTTATCCAATTCATCATTTTTAGATTTATCTTGTTTCTTCCCTAGACTATTTTGAGCTATTACATCTGAATGTTCATACGGTATTGATGAAATAGTTTCTGTGACAGACATTGATTCTTGTTCACCTATTTCTTCTTCTAAGGGGTTAATAACATGTGGTGTCGTTGATAAAATATCTGATTTTTCCGAAGATAGAGATTTCGGAGATAATAATATTTGAGGTTTTGTTTCTATATTATAATTATTTGATATTGGAGCTAATTTATTATTAAAAACAGAAATAAAACTAAATGAACTTTGACAAGAAGAAAAACTAAAAGATAATTCATCTTCTTTTGGTGTCGAATATTCAATACGACTTTCAGTAGTTTCGCTCTCTGAATCATAATGATGACCACCTTCATGATTGAAAGATAATGCTGTCACTGAGCTTCCCATTGATGATAGAGAAGAATGTTTATGATAATGACATGAATTTCTCTGGGATGAATTGGTGTTATTAAAAGGTATACTTTTTGATCTTTGAATCTTTATTTTATCCATTGTGGTAGATTTTTCTACCTCGTTTATATTATCTTCTTTATTTATATTATTAATATTTGAATCAAATAAAGATTGATTTTTTTTATTTATATCTAATGTGGAAGAATTTAAATTATCGTTATTACTATTCGATTTTTTAAATGAATGAAAAAAAGATTGTATTGAATGTATAAATTCAGTTGCTTGTTGAAACGACGATGAATGCTTTGATTTTTTATTATCTTCTATATTATATAAATCTTTATATTCGTCGTTATAATTTTGACTTAAATTAGATTTTATATTATTTGTTAAATTTATTTCGTTATCAGAATAAGAAAGTTTATTATTATCTTTATTAAAATTAATATTATTTTCTGTTATATTATCTTTAGAATTATTGTTTTTATTCATTTTATTAGTATCATTAAATATATTTTCTTTTTTATTATCTTTTTTTTTCTTATTTTTATTCAACATTTTTTTTAAATAATGTTTTGATTTTTTTTCATTAATATTCATTCCTCTTTGGTTATAAGTTTATTGTCAATAATTTTTACTACTTTATTTTTTATTTTTGTAAAAAAAATTATATTCATTAAACTTTAGTAAGTAAATATATTAAAATTAAAAATAAATTTAAAAGAGTTATATCGATTTATATAAAAATTATTATAACAGTTTTTCATTTTTATTATTTTTATTAAAATGTTAAGAGTAAAATAATATACTTATTATACTTTTACAATTTAATAAAACTATAAAAATAACTATTTATATTTTATATACAAAGTTTAATGCTAATTATTATGATAAAATTTCATAAATATTTTATAAATATTTTATAAATAATAAGATAAGATTGTAAAAAATATATAAAAATTTAAATTATTGTATGTATTATTTTTTTATTTTGTTTTGTTTATTTTTTATTTTTTTAATTATGTTTTAATGTTATTTATGTTCAAATATATTTTAATTGATAAATTTATTTTAATTATGTAATTAAATACACTAGGTATTAATTTATATTTTGAATTATTTTAAAAATGATTACAATATTTATTAATAAAATATTTAATTCTATTGAAGAATTATCTTTAATAATCTTTTAATTGTACTATAAAATATTTAAATTTTATAAATTTATAAATTATTTGCGAAAATTACTGCTTGTATATAATGAAAAAATCAATATCAATATCATTTATATATTATTATTATTACTTTAAATCATCTTTTTTAATTTTATACTTGTATTAAAATTTATTTTATAATAAATAATGTTTCGATTAAAATAATTATTATTGATAATACTTTAAAAAATAAATATTATATTAATAGATATTAAAATATATACAATATATTTTAAATATTACTGTAAATATTACTTATTCTTAATCTTGATATATAAAGAGTAAATTTATTTTTTTTTTACTGTTTTTATATATTTATATTTATTTAATTGCAATATAATACTTTAATAAATTTAGAAAATGAAATTATAAACAAAATTAATTTCAAAATTATTAAACATAAAATATTGTAAATATAAAAATTATATATAAATATTATGTTGATTGATTTAAAATTTGTTAATACTATTTTCTAAAAATATTAGCAATCTTAATTTTTATAATTTATTTAATTTAATTTTTAATTTATTCTTTTGAAAAATTATTTATTTTTATTTTGACTTTTACTTTTGTTTTTGTTTTATTATTTATTTTTATTATTTGTTTTATTCTTTTTTATTATTATTATTTAATATTTTTATAATATTTTATTACTATTTAAATTTTATTTATTAAAAAAAAAGTAGTGAAAAATATTATGATTAATAAATAACATATATCATTTCAATAAAAAAAGCATTAATACAAATAAATTAACTATTTAAAATACAGTATTCAAAAAATTCCTATTTTAAAAAATTATGATACGCAAATATGTATTTTTTAAAAAATTATTAAAAGGTTTTTGATTTCTTTTATAATAAAATATAATTATTTATATCAAAGCTTTTAAAGTGCTTTTTTTTTGTTTTTTTACTAAAATATATTAATATATTGTATTAATGACTATTCTTATTTTTTACTAATTATTTGTTAATGTTTAATTTCTTCCTTTTTTTTTATTTTGTTTTATCTATATTTTCTTTTATTATTTTCTATATTTTATTACTTTTTTCTCTTTTATAAATAATATAAAAATTGAATTAAAAAAGAAAAAAAAAAGTGTATTTTTTAAATTAAAAAGAATTATGTTATATTAATCATCTGTAATAGAATTTTTTTTTTTTTAATTTTTTATTCTCATGAATTCTATTTTACGATGATATATTAAAAAATGAATTAAGGAAAAAAAAAAAAAAAAAGAAAATAAAACTTAAAAAATAATTATATAAAATAAAAAATAATAAGGAATTAAAATTTTACAAAATAAAAACAAAGCATATTTTAAAAGCAAAAGCTTTTAATATCATAAATACTAATTATTAAAAGTTTTATATAAATTACTAATTAATATATTAAAATTATCATAATATATATATTTAAATTATTTATTTATTTTTATTTGCTTATCTACTTACTTTCACTATTTATTTATTCATCATTTTTATTTATTTATTTACTTGTATTCATTCATTTATTATTTTATATTTCTTTATTTGTTGAGTTAATATATCATTCATTTATTTCATTATGATTTTTCTTCTATTTAATAATACTAATTTTGATTAATATTTTATTTATTATATTATATAATTCATATTGCTTATATTAATTTATATAGTATTAATATATTATAATTTATTTATAATATATTATAATATATATTATAAATAAATTATTGTGTACAGTAAATATGTTTTGTTGTAATACCATAAGAATAAAAAAGTTTAGATTAGGCTAAGTTCTTATGGGGCCATTATAAATTAAATTATATAGTATTTATATAATATTATATAAAATTAATATCTTTTAATTAATATAATAATATATATTAAATATATTAATTATATATTTAATAATTAATACATAATTATATTATACTTTTTTTATAAAGTCTAATATTATTCGTACAAAAAAATAAGACATAATTAATTGAATATATATTATCAAATATATTAATATTTATAATAAATTAATTCTAATATATTAAGTTAAAACCAATTTAATTATTATCATTATTATCATTAAGAAATGATTTGATTTATTAAATTTTAAATTGATTAAATATTTTAATTATTTACTCTATAAAAATGATTTACTATTAATAATAAATATAACAAAAATAAATAATATATTTAAATTATAATTTATTATAATACATATAAAAAGGTTTGTATATAATAAATATATAATAAATATTATATAATTAAATAATATTATTTATTAAAGTTTATATACTAACATATATAAAAATTTTATATAATAGTAAATTTAAAAAAAAAAAAAAACAAATATTTTATTATTTATTATAATTTGTATTACATATACATTTATTTTACTAATAGAATATACTAAGTATTCATTAAAATATATGTTAATATATATATTTAATGCATACATTTATATTAATAGAAATTAATCAATTAATTTATAACTATATTTCTTTATAGAATAATACGTCATTAGTCATGTACTTATTAATATATAATAATATATTAATATACTATATAGCATATTAATAATATATTGAAACTATATATTACAAAATCATAGTCATACACTATTCATTATTTATATATTTAAATATTCTATTTAATGAGTGGATTTATTTAATTGTACTAGTATAATTATATAAATAATAAATTAATAACCGCTAATTAATATTAAAAATTAATATTATCATATATATTAATATATATTGTTATTATATTTATATATTATAAACTGTACTATTTTATGCTATATTAAAAATTTTTATATATATTTATTTAACAAAAAAAAATGGTTATTTAGATATATTCTATATAATTCTTTTAATTTATATACAAAAAATTGATTTATTATTATTTGTTATTTTATTATTATAATATTATATAAATATAATAGGAAATTTCCATTCAATTATACTAATAATAATTTATTTATTCATTTATTCATTTATTCATTTATTCATTTATTCATTTATTCATTTATTCATTTATTCATTTATTCATTTATTCATTTATTCATTTATTCATTTATTCGTTTATTCATTTATTTGTTTGTTTGTTATTATTTATTTATTTATTAATTTAGTTATTAATTCATTTATTTATATGTTTGTTTATTTATTTATTTATTTATTTATTTATTTATTTATTTATTTATTTATTTATTTATTTATTTATTTACTATTATCGTATACACTATAATGTAAAAAATACAACGTCACTATTATTATGAGAAAAAATATAAAAAAAGCCATGAACACAATAATATTAATAGATTTACATATACATAATATAATTATATAAAACTTTTATTCAAATTATATAATAAATAATTAAATTATTAATAAATATATTGAAAAAAAAATTATTTTGTGTAGAAAATTATTAAGTATAATATAAATATAAAATATGTCATGAAATAATATTACTTTCACCTTAGAGTAAACAATAAACAATAATATATATCAATCATATATAATTTTTTTAAGTTTTCACGCCTTCATATTCAATATATTTAATTATTACTACATTTGATAATTATATCACAATAAGAAATTGCTCTTTAGTTAATTATGTCATAATAAGAAATTGCGGTATAAAAATATATTTAATATGGACATTAAAAAAAATTATATAATAATAATACATTTTTTTTTTTACTTTAATATTATTTATAATGTAAATATATAAAATATTAGAAATTAATTAAAGTATATATTATTAATCATATAAAAGAAATTAATTTAAGTATATATTAATAATCATAAAATATTAAATATCATTATATTTGTATATATAATAAATATAATATTTTGATTTTATATATTATTATTTAATAGTAATAAATATATAACCATAATAGGAAATTATCCAATATATTAATAATAATTATTCCTAATAATATATTAAAAGAATGTGTAACGTTAAACTACTTAATATAGTTAAATCTAAATAAACTTAATAAACTTTAATTTATAAGATTTCATTAATATTTTTTTAATTAAAAAATTCCATTAATAAAATAATTAAATAAATAAATATCAATATTACATTATTTTATTATTTTCTTTGAATGTAACATTAAAATATTAATATAATGAAATAAAAAATAAAATGAATATTATAAATTATAAAATATTCTATAATGAATTAAAAAATAGAATGAATATTTATAAATTTTAAAATATTATAAATTATAAAAGTCCATTTACAGATAGTACCTTTTTTTTCTTCCATTTGTATCAATTGAAGAAATAAATTTTATTAATTAAATAAACTTCTAATTAGTTTATAATTATTTTAATAACAAATAATAAATAATTCTTTTATATTCCTTGATTTTCATTTTAATTCCTTTAAATTATTCATTGATTATATCATATATATATTGTCTTTTTCATAATTCAAATTAAAAAAAAAAAAAATTAAAAATTTTGTAATTTTAAAGTTTTATAAATGCAAAGATATAAAGATAAACTTAAATAAATAAAGCTTTATTCACAAAAAAAAAAAAAAAAAAAAGATTTATTACTATAATATAAAATATATAAAAAAGTTAAATTTTATAATATGATTAAAAGGCTTGTAATAAAAATAATATTAACATTAAAATGTATTAATTAAACATTTATATCTGAATGTATATTAATTGATTATATAAAAATTTAATAAGTGAACATATATTAATTAACTAAATAAATAAATTATTATAACTAAGTGAATGCGTATTATCATTTATAAGTAAAATAAAAACATTTAATATGACACCTATTCTATAGAAAAACCTAAAATAGAATTTGAAAATTTAAAATTTTACTATGAATACACTGATGCAGAGCTAATAAAGTAATGGAGAGTGAAAAATACGGATGTTTAATATCAATTACAAAAGCTGTAACCAATATTAAAAGAAATAATACTAACCCTAGAAAATTTTATTTCTACAATGTAAAATTTTAAATACATTAATAATTAAATAAAAATAATTATTATAAATGAGTACAGTGTATTACATAAAAAACATAATATTAACATTACTCTTTATATTTGTAATAATATTATTTCCTTCAAAACAAAAAATTAATTGACACATTTATAATAACTTCATAATTTGTATATGATGTAGATAGTTATTTTAGGTAAATGTTATTTTAAAAAAAAAAGGAACCTGACCCTGTCCCAGTTGGGTAGTGCGGCTGACGGGTTGTTGGAGTTATTATTCGGTGCGAAGGGTAATTCAAGACTGTATAAATATTTTTGAGGTTTTCTATCCTAGAAATATCATATACCACAGTGATATTCAAAAACCTTTCCCTCAAGTATTTATTCTACCTAATATGCTATACTACATTTGATCACTAATAAGATGTGATAGGGTTGTCTCAGCTAATTCTAATGAATTAAGTGATAAATTGTTTGCATGTCAAAAAGGTACCACTGACTGTGACAAGCGGGCCTATTTTGATGCTCGTGGTCAAAGGAGACGAAATAGGAATGTTAAGGTACCTAATGATCCAGCAGTGAACTATCGACAGAAACAGAGCAGCGAAGTCGATATCGATATGCCATATAGTATTACACCTACATTATTTCCCCATTTTGTAGGTCACATAATAGAAATGGGATACCATTAATGTATGTCTTATTTATTTATTTTTATTGTTAATAAAAAAATGTACATTAATAAAAAAAATTAAAAGTGAATTGATTAAAATATTAAGAAACAAAAGAATACACTTTTTTTTTCACTCTTTTTTATTTATAATAATATTAATGCCTTTAAAACAAAAAATTAATAATATTTTTATCAAACAAAATATTATTAATACAATGAGTTGTATTTTAAATAAAATATAAATAACAATTTTTTTTCCTTTGAAACTATAATAAAATATTCAGTTATAATTAATATTAAGATTTTTCTTTTTTTTTTTTTTTTCTTATACTTTTTACCGTTCGTTTAATATTTTATTATAAAGATATAAAAAAATAAATAAATAACTATATTAATAAATCAACGTTAAATAAAAAAATAAAAATAAAAATAAAAAAATAAAAATAAAATGGTGAAAGAAATTTTTCCCGGGGAAGAAATAGAAAAATGTAAAGTATTAAGATTGGACCATATGGTTATAGATTATTTAGATAATTTCCCAAATTTGAAAAAATTTATCATATTAAAAGGTACTAATCTAATATTAACTGAATCGTTTGGAGATTTAACAAATCTAGAAGAACTATATATATATGCTCCTGATTCCATAATAATACCTGATTCCTTTGGTAATTTAATAAATTTAAAAAAATTGAAAATTGAATTATCTGGTTTTACTGGTTCAATAATGTTACCTAATTCCTTCAGAAATTTGACCAAATTAGAATCTCTTAAGCTCGGTGGACATGTTTGTAATAAAAATGACATATTTTTTTATGAATATGACATGTTTCCAGAAAATTTGAAAGAATTGATGATGACTGACTTTACGTGTTCTGATTTACGCGACTTCACTGAAAATTTAAATTTAGAAAAGTTATGTATCTACTTCCCTTATGTAGATACTTTTCCAGAATCAATTGAAAATTTTAGAAATTTAAGAGAATTGAATATTAGTTATAATGAAGAATTAAAAAATATACCTAACTCAATCAAAAATTTAAAAAAATTACAATTATTAGATATCAGTGGATGTAAGTTCTCTATAAGTGAACTACCAAATTCAATTAAAAAACGAAAAAATATAAGAATTTCTTATTGAAAATGATTTTGTATTTTAATTTCATTTGTAATAAGTAATATATTATAATATAATAAAATTGAACAAATAAATACATCAAAAATGACTTTCGAATTCCAATTTCAATTCTAAAATATATTTAATAAATAAAAATTATATGTTATTGTAAAAAATTATTTTAATGAACTTTTTAAAAAAATAACTTTTATATATGTAGTAATAATTGTAATAGAGTGTATTACATAAATAGTAAATTAATTATTTAAATTTGAATTTATTAAATATATTATATAGTGTATTATTTTTTTTAATTATTTTAATTTACTACTATTTATTTATTTATTATCTTGTGTAAAAAATTTACATATATTAATAATAATAAAATAATCTATATATGAATATAAAATTATAATTTTAACATTTTTAGTATAGAATGTGTTCTATATATTTTATCTTAAAAATGTTATTATATTATCTACTTCTTTTTTGTTAAATTAATATAACAATATTTTGATATATATTATTATTATTATTTTTATGTCGTTATATAATGTAAACGTTTTAAAATAATTAGAAAACAAGATATTGCTATTGTTAGTCATGATTTATTTTATAGAGATAATTATAATACAAAATATTAAAAACAATATTTTGGATTTTTTATAAAAAATTTACTTTTTAATTTAGCAACCTAATAATTTAAATATATATATATATGTTGTTGTTGTTGTTGTTATTTATTATTATTATTTATTATTTATTATTTATTATTTATTAAATATTGTTATTTATTATAACAATATTTAAATTTATAAATTATAATTAATCAAAAATTAAAAATACAACAATAATTCCCCACACTTATATGAATATTTAAATAATTTTTTCCATATTTTATTTAAAAAACATTTTAAATATATTAAATTAATATCCAAAATTAGTTAATTCAATAAATAAATTTTCTTTTTTTTTTTCATTTTATCAATTATTATTTATTTATTTATTTATTTATTTATTTATTTATTTATTTATTTATTTATTTATTTATTTATTTATTTATTTATTATTATTGTTAAAGTTATTATCATTGTTAATGCTATTATTTTTATTGTAAAATTTTATTTCGCCTTTATTAATAATATGAATCTATGTACTATAAATAATATTAAAAAATTATATATTAATAATATTCATAATAAAAAAAAAAAAAAAAGATATAATTTTTTATATAAATAAATTATTATATTTAAATCATTATTTAAATGAAACCATTAATCAAATTCTTTGATTCTACTAACTTTATTCATTTTAAAGTTTAGTTTTTAAAAAAATATATATAAATTTAAACTTTTCAATAAGAATCATAAATATTAATATAAAATAAATAATACATTTTATCTAATTTATGTCTTTCGTTTTTCACTATTTCCTATTTTAGAAATAGAATAGGAAATTATTTTTTATCATAAATTTGAATTTACTTGTTATAATAAATATCAAAAAGATGTTACATATGTTACATATATATATATTAAATAAAAATTATAAATCAAATTAAACCTTTTAATAATTATAATAATTTAAATTAAACAAGAATTCATTCAGTTGAAATAAATAACTGATTTTGATATAATTATGAAAATTCCATATCTATGCATAAATATAAAATAATAAAGAATAATAAAAAAAATTTAGTTATAGAAAAATATATTTTTTTTATTAGTTTTTTTTCAAATATAATTTGAAAAAAAAAAATTCAATCTTAAAACAAAGCTTGTAAAAATTCCTTTCATTATTTATTACTAAATTTGTAATAAATTTATAAAAAATAAAACAAAATATAATATAGTTTATATATATATATATAAATATCTTTAAAAAATAATAATAATATAAAATATAATAAGATAAAATAAAAAAGAAAAAAATATATATATGTATATAAATACTTGGAATAAATTATATTTATAAATCTATTGGTATAAAATAATTTAAAGTTTATACAAAATAAAAAAAAATTTAAAAAAAAAAAAAAAAATAAACAAAATTGTCATTAATAAATATTATAATAAAAAAACTATAATCAAAAAAAAGTAAAAAAGTTTCTTTATAGCTTAATTTTATCTAAATTATTATTAAGTCTCGAAAAAAAATTTATTTATTATCATTATAATAATAATAATAATATATTATTATTATTATTATTATCATTTTTTATTTTTTATTTTTTAATTTTATCCTATTCATTTTATATTTTTTTTTTAAATTTTTTTTAATTTTTTTTGTCAATTATTAAAATAATAGATTTACAATATAAATATAAATTTGTTTTAATATTGGTAATATAGTGAGATTATTAAAAAGAAATATAAAAATGAGTGTAAATAATATAACAAGTTTAGGGTATGATCCTAAAGTGGATGGTTGTGTTTGTCAAGGTAAATAATCTTTTATATTATTTTAAAATTATAACTTTTAATATAATTATATTTATATATATTAATAAAAAATATTGTAATAATTATTATCATTTTTTAACTAGTTTGTACTTGTACCAAGCACCATTGTACTTTGAAACATAAATGTCCTCATATCCCATTATCAGGAGATACTGGTATATAATATCAATAATAATAATTATCATTACTATTATTATTATTATTATTATTATTATTATTATTATTATTATTATTATTATTATTATTATTATTAATTTAAAAAATATAATATTTAAATAATTATTATATATACTATACTATATAATATGATGTTAATTATTTATTAAATAGAATATAATCAGAATTATTTAGAAAAATCAGTTCCATTAGAGCGTCGAAAAGCTGATGACTATATTCCAAATACATGTCCATTTGAAGGAAATACAGAAAGTCATGATAAATATATTCAACATCCATTATCAAAAAGAGCTAACGTATAGAATACTTTTTTATTTTATTTACATTATAAATATTTAAAAAAATAATAATAAAAATATATAAATTTATTGAATGCTTTTTTCTTAAATGATATATAAATATATTTAAACTATATATATAAATAAATTGTATTAATAATATCAATATATGATTAATATTCACTATAAAAATTTTATAATAATATGATTATATATAAAAAAAATATTATTTTTATTAATAATATTAGCCTAAAGTAAATATATACAATCCAAATAATATACCATTAGATTCAGAAACAACACAAAAAGCAGATTATATAAAATACGACGTAGGACCAGTAAAATTAGTTAAACCAGATTTAGTTCCATTAGCTTCTGGTGATTTTTATGGAGAAACAACAAATAATGCCGATTATAAAAAATGGGATCTTCCTGCCCGAAATACTAGAAAAACAATTTATAAACCAAATGACGCAAAATTAGATGGTTTGACTACTAATAAAAGAGATTATCTTCCATGGGATGTTCAAAAACCTTATAAACGTGATCCTTTAAAATATTCCCCAGAAGATGAAGATCGTGATTTCTTAAGTACAAATAATAAAGATTATACTAAAAAAGACCTACCGCCAAGATTTATAAAGGTATGAATATATATCTAGAATGTAAATTATAATGATAATAATAAAATACAAAAAATTTTACAAAGGAAATTTAACATATATAAAAAAATAATAATAATAATAAAATTTTATTAAAAAAAATATTATTATTTTTTTAATATATTGATTTTCTATAATAGAAAATCGACAAATATTTACCAAACAAATTACCATTAGATGATTTAACAATTAATCATAAAGATTATATTCGTTGGGATGTATTACCAGATATTGTTAAAAGAAAAAATGATTATATTCCATTATCTGAAGATAGAGATTTTAAAAGTACAGCTGCTTCATCTTATTTACCACATAAAGCAAAATTCAGTCAAGCAAAGGTATAATTACAAATTTTATAAATAATAACAATTATATTTTAAAAGATATAAAAAAAATTTAAAATATTTAAAATAATTGTATAAATAAAAAAAAATAGAATAATATAATAATTATTCATAATTAATATATATTTATTTATTTATCTTTATGATTATTATAATTATTATTATTTTATTAATATTATTATTATTTTATTAATATTATTATTATTATTATTATTATAATTATTATTATTTTATTACTATTATTATTATTATTATAATTATTATTATTATTATTATTATTATTATTATTATTATTATTATTATTATGTCATAATTAATCTTATTATAATTAGGCCCCAACAATGTTCACACCATCTAATCTTAAACTTGATGATATGACTACTCAAAAACATGATTACTTAGAATGGCCATTACAAGATCGTTATGTTCGTCCTAATTCATATATTCCTAATAATTTACCATTTGAAGGAGATACAACATATCATGATAATTATCAACCAAAGAGTAGTCGTGTTGAAAGATACCAAAGACCAAAATATATACCAAATAATGCTAAATTGGATGGTACTACAACAAATAAGGCAGATTATGATAGAAAGAATGGTTTGCCATCTGAAAGTTGCAAACCTAAATATAATTACTTATGTGAAGCTGATGATCGTGACTTCAACACTATTAATGGTCTTAATTACACACCAAAGAAGCTTCGTAAGTTTAAAAATAAATAGTTAAAACTAATAATAATAATAATAGAACAGGGGAAATTTTTATTATAAAATATTATTATTTTATTCTATTTTTATTCTATTACATTTATATACAAAATTGATGATTAAATAAAATCATTTCTTTTTTTTTTTTTTTAATTTTTACTTTTTAATATATTTAGCACTATGTGAAGTTGTTAGAAGATGGAGATTACATATACCAATGGAAGAACTTAATGATGGTCATCAATACTTTATTTATGGTATTAGATCTCATGATAAACCAACTATTTATACATAATCATATTAACTTGGTGCATAGAATTATTATTAATAATATGAAATAACACCACTAAATATAAAGTTTTTTTTTTGTAAATATATAGTAATAACAATGTTTAATTATTTATTTGTATTTATGCTTTTTTTTTATTATTATTTTTATTTCTTTTTTTTTTTTTTTATTCTTTTTAATAAATATTTTTTATTAATATTATAATTAAAATTTTAATTAATGTTAATATCTTTCATTTAAATTCCTTCAGTAGTTCTTTTTTTTTTTTTTTTATAAACACTATAGATAGACTTAACATATGAATCATGAATTATACTATTAATTAGAATAAAATAAAATAGAAAAAAAAAACAATTTTGAAATATAGCTTATACAAGATATTCATTAGTGCAGTATTATCAAAATATAATTCTTAATATTTTTTTATTATATTCAATTATATATTAAAAATAGCATTAATAAAACTTTTTATATTTATAATATATAAGATATAAAAATTATTAATAATTAATAATTAAAAGTAATAATAAATATATGATTTACTCAATTATGATTATATCTTAATAAACATTACTAAAACTTCAAAAATAAAATTATTAACTAATTTAATAATTATGATTAAAAGAAAAATACTAAAATATAAATTTAAAATTTAATATCAATTGTAATAAGTTATTTTTTATTGTAAAAAACATTTTTCTATATATTATTAATACTATTTTATATATTATATTTTATCAGTATTACTATTATTAATGCGTATTCTTCTTTTACTTTATTAATTACTTCATTTCTTTCATTGATTTATTAATTTTATTTATTTATTTATTTATTTATTTATTTATTTATTTATTTATTTATTTATTTATTTATTTATTTATTTATTTATTTATTTATTTGTATTATGCATTGTATATATTCATCATTATCTCTTACTATTTATTTCTTATTAATCAATTATATAAATTAATTGTTAATATTTATTATTGAATTTATTTATTTATTTATTGAATTTATTTATTTATTTATTTATTTATTTATTTATTTATTTATTTATTTATTTATTTATTTATTACTATTTTATTTATTAAGGATTATTTTTTTTTTTATTTTTTTTTTAATTAATTTATTTAAATATATTAATATATTGGATATTTAAAACAGATATTTAAATAAAACAAAAATAATTAAATAAAATAAAAGCAAATAAATAAATATAGAATAAATAGAAAAAAAGATCTTAATTAACTATTTTTGACATAAATATCACACCACTAATTAATGCTACAAATCCTAATAAAAATATTGGAGATACTTTGGCTGATCTTTTTGATCTAATTTTTATCATCTTATATTCATTTTTTGGAATTAAATCATTATTATTAATTCTATTAAGAGTTTCTTCATTATCATCGATAGTATTATGTTGAATTAATGGAATATCATTTTCATTACTTCTACTTAATTTATAGCCCTTTAAAGTTAATTCAATATTATATACAGCACCAAAGAAATCAGTAATTAATACCTTTAAATATTATTATTGTGATTATTATAATTATATTATAATTATTATTTATTATTTATAATTGTTATGATGATTATCAAAATTTTTGTAATATATTATATTATATTATATTATATTATATTATATTATATTATATTATATTATATTATATTATATTATATTATATTATATTATATTTAGACAGTGTGACATTATGTGTTTATTATTATTATTATTATAAATATTTGTTATTATTATTATTATGATCGTTTATTGTAGTTGTTTCAATTTATAACCAATTTTAGTAAAAAAAAAAAAAAAAAATTAAATACAAATAATAAATAAAAAATATTCTCTATAAATATATATTTATTATATTTTATTAATATAAAAATATCGTACTTTATTTAAGTTTCTTTCAAATAAATCATGTCTTATTCCAGGAGTAGAATGAATTAATGAAACATCATAAGTATTAAACTAAAAATATTTATAAAATTAAAAATTTAATTAATAATTAATATACTTTCGTACCTTTTTACATAATAGATATATTTAGTTATTTTATTATAATTTATTACTCTCATTATTAATATTTTACTATAAATATATTTATATTAATATTTACCAAATATTGTAAAGTTTTTTGACTTTGTAAAGTAACATATTCTAAAGTTTCTAAATTATAATAGGTATATCTATCAATAACGGCTACACCTAATTCTGGGTCTAAATGATGCTAAAAAATAGAATAGTAATATAAAAATAATATGAAAAAAGGTTTAATATATATATATTAAATTAAATTATTGTTTATTTATTTCATTAATATTTTTCTAAAAACTATATAAAAATTTTGAAATATTTACTGAATAAGAATTTTGTCCAGTTTGACTACTACCAGTAGCAAGGATATTTGGAGAATAAACTCTTGAAAACATACTACTTGCTTGGCATGTATCAATCATAAATAATAATTCATTATATCTAATATATTAATGCAATATAATATTATATATTAATACAATTATAATAATAATAAATTAATAAAAATAAATTATAAAAAAAATTAAAAAAAAAAAATAATAAGTATTAAACATTATTATATATATCTAAATATATATATAGCATTTCAATTTTCATACCTTCTTTTTTCCCACATTTGTTCAAAGGCATCAGCAACATCATAACTACTAATTTCTTCTGTATCTTGAAATTTTAAAAATTCTTCACCTCCATGACCAGTCATATAAACCAATACATTACTACGATCATCAGAAAGTAATCTTTTTGAACGTGGAGTATCTGGTAAATGACGACCTTAATAA
Source organism: Anaeromyces robustus (assembly GCA_002104895.1). NCBI lineage: Eukaryota > Fungi > Neocallimastigomycota > Neocallimastigomycetes > Neocallimastigales > Neocallimastigaceae > Anaeromyces > Anaeromyces robustus. Next base: position 33,102 of record MCFG01000006.1, on the reverse strand, counting down.
ATAAACAATTTATTTACAAATGTGTATATAAATTATTTATAAATAATTATCGAATATAAATAATAAAAAGATATAAAATAATAATAATTAATATTTCATAATAATAATAATAAAATAATAATAATAATAATAATTGTTATGTTATATGATATAACAGTCAACGATTCAAATAAATTGTTTATTATCATTAAAAAAACAAACCTGTCAAAAGACGAATAAAATTTTCAACTGTAACTTCATAACCACGATAATCAACTTCAATATTATCACCATACAAATCTAATTTTCTTTCTGCATTGTTATAAACAGTTGCTTGAAAACGATTTCTGGGATTGCAAGCTACATCATCAGCAAGCATTAAAATAATATTTGAATCAGGGATACCTAATCTCTTTACGGTCCTATAAATAGACAATACATTAGCAATATGTCTATAATTAAACCAATACCTTGAAGTGTCCACCTTTGTTTATAAATTTAAATGAAAATAATTAAACATAAGTTATTAATTATCAATAATAAATATAAATGAAAAAAAAAAATAAAAAAATAAAAAAAAATAAAAACAAAAAAAAATATGATACTAAAAACTTTTAATTTTACTAAAATTTATAATAAAAAATAATTAGATAAAAAAAATATCAATAAAATATTTACCAATACAGCCCAATTATTAGTATGTCTACTTTTACTAAAGAAACCGTCAATTATTTCTTCTCTTTCATTTGGAAAATGAAATCCAGACGAATACTCTGAACGACATATACTTATAAAAAATAGTATTACAAAACTAAATATATATATATAATTGTGTAATAACTTCATCTTTGATTATATTTCTATAAAAAGTATAATTTATTCCTTATATATAATTATACAATATTTTTGTATATTTCTACTGTTTCTTGTTTATTTTGTTTATTAGGTTTTTTACTTTTATTTTAATTTTTTTTTTTTTTTTTTTTTTTTTATCTTTTTTATTTATTTTTATGTATTTATATATATATATATTTATTTATTTATTTATTTATTATTATTTTATTGATTTTGATACTGTATTAATAATTGTTAAATACTTTTTATTCTACTTAATTTAATTTTCTAAAAGTTATTAAAATATAATGGTATATTTAAATTTATAGAATAAAATGATGAATACGACAAAATATATATGTCCTTTTTTTCTATTAATTCCAAAATATCAATTATATATTGATTATTATTTTTATAAAATTAAATAATAGTCATAAGAAAATATTATTTTGTGTATAAAAATATAAAATATGATATTTCTTTCTTCTTAAAAAAATATGAAAATAAATATTATTAATAAATATTTTTTTAATAATAATTTTATTGTATTTTTCGTCAATTTTGCTTTTTCTTTAATTGTCTTCTCAAACTTTTTTTTTTTTTCTTTTAAAAAAAAATAATATAAAACAATAATAAAATTAGTTTTTATATAATATTAAAATATAAAAATAATAATAATAGTTAGCTTTTATACAATATAAATAATTATAAATAAAAATAAAAAAACAATAAATTATTTTATAATAATTATTAATATTTATAACAACAAGAAATTTTAATATAATTAAAAAATACATTAAATAAATGGATAATACAAATCTTAATAAGGAATGAAAATTCCTTATATTATCTTATTTTTCTTTAATTTTACTTTCTTTTCTTATTTTTTATATATATATATTATTATTTTTATTTTTATTTTTATTTTTATTTTTATTTTCTTTTTTTAAAATATATATATATAATAAAATGATTTATTTATATTTTTATCATTTATTTATTTTGCAATATTAATTTACAATAATGTTATTTTATATAAAAAACCTTTTCTTCGTTTATACAAAAGAAAAAAAATTTTTTATGTATAAATATTTACACTAATTTAATTAAAATTATTTATATATTTAAATAAAAAATAATATAAATTAAATTATGTACATTTAAATATAATAAAAATTTAATATAATATCTTTTATCATAAAAAAGTTTATTTCATCAATAAATAATATATAAAATTCTACAATTTAACATTCTTTATTACATTTATTTTCGAATAGATAAAACATTTATATTTATATATATAATTATTATTACATTTCTAAAATTTAATAATAGTATCATTATAAAAAAATTTTTAATAAATATGGCAAATACATTATTTATTATTATTAAAGCAATCTTCTTCTTTATCATAATTTAATATTGAAGGATTGATATTTAAACCATTCAATATTTGTTCAAGAGTTACTTCTTTTAATTCAATTCCATTATCATATGCATTTGCCACCATTACTTGTCCAATTTTTTCCTTTAATACTTCTGTTATAGTTTGGCTTGTCTTTCTCCACTTGCAAATTAAAAGTTTTAATTTTTCTACTTCATTCTTTATAAAAATTTTTATTTTAAAACAAAGAAATGAAATTAAAAATAATTTTAATAATTAATAAAAAAGTTAGCACTATAAAATATATAAAAAAAAATAAAAAATAAAAAATAAAAATAGAAACCGTTTCTCTATGTTTTAATACTAAATTAATTCTTCGAATATTTTCTTCTTTTTGTTTTAACTGATTCAGTAATGCATCACGTTCTTTAATTTTATTCAATAATTCTTTATCTTTTTTAAATTTTAAAAGTGATGAAACTGGAGCACTTCTATTAAAATTTTTATTTTTTATATTTAGTAAACCTTGAATCTCATTTGTTTTTAATTTACTTTTATTGTTATTATGAATTAATGGTGATTGAAATGATTTTGAAATACCACGACTAGTTTTATTAACATTTTTTAGTAAAGGTGATTTAAAAGTTGTATTTTTATGTAATAAATTTGATGATTTATTTAATAATTTCATTTTATTTGAAGGAGAAATACTTGAAGTTTTTTTCTAAATATAAAATATTAAAATTATTAATTAAAACTAATACATTATATTATATTTATAATGTATACCTACAATATCTACATTTTACAATAGCAATTTATATAAGATTTAAAAAAAAAATAGAAAAATAAAAAATTAAAAAATTAAAAAATTAGTAAAAATTAAATTTTTATTAATATTATCATATTAATTTTACCTATTTTTCTTTTCTTCCAATATAAAGTAATACTTTTATCATTCTCTTGAAAAGTGTGACTTTCGATAACATTTAATTTTTGTAATTTTATTAAAGTATTCTTTTAAATTATATATATACATAAAATTATAAAAATATTACATTATTATAAAAATATTACATTATTATAACAAAGGTAAAATATAGTTATTATTTAAAACAAAATTAATTATTATATAATTGTATAATTCAATATTTTATAATTTTATTATTATTATTGGCATATTAATTTATTGATTTTTTTTTTCATTTATTTATTTATTTATTTATTTATTTATTTATTTATTTTAAAATTTTACATTAATATCATTTATAGAACTAGACTTCGAGATTTTAGTTTCTATTTCTTTTTTTGAAATGGGTTTATTATCATTAAAAATAGATAAAAATGAATCTTCCATTATTAAAATATAATAAATTTAATTTAAATTATATCATATACTTTATATATTATATTAAATATTAAATTTAATAATAGGTCATGGTAATGAATAATTAAAATAAAAGAAAATAAATGAAACAAAGATAGAACTATAAAACAATATAAAATAATAATAATAATAATAATAATTTTTTACTATTTTATTTTATTTTATTTTATATGTCATCTTATGTATATAAATTATTAATAAAATTAATAGTAAATATATAGTATTAGTAATAAAAAATTAATAAAATAACATAATTATTTACTAAAATTTATCATTAAAAAAAAATGCTTAACACAAAAAAAAATTTAATATTTAATATAAAAGCATATAAAGAATTTAATAAAAATTTTTTTATATTTATTTTTATTAAATATAATTTTATTTTATTTTTATTTTGTTTTGTTTTATTTTGTTTGCTTTAATTTTTATTTTTACTTAATATTCTTATATTTTTGACTTATTTATTAGCTTTATTTATTTTTATTGTTTCTGCTAATTAATAATTCTTTATACAAAATATATTATAAAAATACTATTTTTAAAACATATAATTTTTCTTTTTCTTTTCTTTTTTTTTTTTTTTATTACTTTATCGTTTGTTATGTTTTCTTTTATTTTGTTTATATTATTTTTATTTCCTTTTTACTTATTATAATTATTATCCTTTTTTTTTTTAATATTAAAAAAAAAAAAATGCTCTTTTTTTTTATAAATATGTAAATGCGTTTATATATTTAAAAAAGAAATATTTTTTAATAAATCTCCTTATGGCATACAACGGCCAATAAATCTTGGGTAAGTAATAGTTTCTCTAACAGTGTATCTGTTTAATAACCAGGCAATGAAACGTTCAAGACCAAGACCGAAACCACCGTGTTCACAAGTACCATACTTACGTTGATCAGTGAACCAGTAATATGGTTTTGGATCTAAACCTTCACGCTTATAAGCAGCTAATAATTCAGCTAAATCTGAAATTCTCATACTTCCACCAACAATTTCACCAACACCTGGCATTAAAACATCAACACTTTCAGTTAAACGTTGATCTTCTGGGCATTTCTTCATATAGAAAGCCTTAATTTCAACTGGGAATTTGTTTAATAATATTGGTTCATTAATAGTATCAGTCATCTTACGTTCTGGACTTTCTGGAATATCTTCACCAAATTCATAATAAGTACCATCTTCTTTTTTGACATCATTGTCCTTAAGCCATTGAATAGCTTCAGCGTATTCCATACGCTTGAATGGACGCTTTGGTGGCTTGAAGTTTGGATTTAATTCATAAACATATTCACCAACTGGTGACTTTAATACGTAGTCAACAACATCACAAATCATTTCTTCAAGAATGTTAAGTAAATCATCGAAACAAATGAATGGTTGTTCAGCTTCGATGTGAGTGTATTCTGATAAATGACGACGAGTGTGAGATTTTTCGGCACGGAAAGAATCAGCAATACAGTAAACATCACCAAGAGATGGAAGAACAGTTTCAAGGTAAAGTTGAGATGACTGAGTAAGATAGGCTGGTTCACCATAGTAATCTAATTTAAATAAAGTACTACCACCTTCAACAGAAGTTTGAACCATAAGTGGTGGGGTTACTTCGTTGAAGTGCTTCTTTTCAAAGAATTCACGGAAAGCTCTTAAAGTAACAGCTCTGACTCTCATAACTTTAGAGGCAGTTTCACCACGTAAGTATAAGTGACGTTGATCATATAAAACATCAGCATTAGAATCCTAATATATATAATATATAAATATGATTTAAAAAACAATAAAATATTTAATTGTTATTAAAATAAAAAAAAAATTACAAATAATCATTGAAAAATAACAAATCAATAATTAATAAAGAAAAACAAATAAATAACGTACAGAATTTAATTTTGCAGAGAAAGCTTCATCACCACCAGCTGCTTTACCAAGAACTTCATAGTAATCAACAATTAATTCGTGACCTCCTTGAGCCTAATTTTTTATATGAAATTTTTAAAATTAGTAATTACATTATCATATTTTCATATTTTTATTTACAATATTCTATTAGTTACAGTTTTTCCAGCTGGAAGTTCCTTTAAAGTACCGTAGAGTTTCATAGAAGATTCTAAAGTTAAAGTTAAAGCATCATATGTCTTACACTATAATATTTCATATTTAATATTCATTTATTAAAATAATTATTTCATTAAAAAAATATTATAATTATTATTTGTTCTTGTATTGTTCCATTATTTATTAAAATTAAAAAAAAATCAATTAATACTTACAAGTTTACCAGTAAGGACACATTGAAGGAAACCAGTACCATCACGAATAACGATGAAAGTCATATCCTTACCTTGAACACGTAAACGGTGAACCCAACCTTGGATAATAATTCTCTTACCACGATATTCTGGGGTTTGCTTAATTTTAATGTATTTAGCTTCTGGTAAAGAAGAATCTAATTCAAGAACAACCTTCTTAGCTTCTTCAAGTTGCTTTAATTGTTCTTCCTTAGCCTTTTTTTCGGCTTCAGCATCCTTAGCAGCCTTTTCTTCAGCCTTGGCCTTCTTCTTTTGAGCAATTTCAAAAGCCTTCTTAGCCTTCTTTAAGGCAGCATTGGAAATTGGTTTGAAACCTTCGTCATCCTTTTTAACCATAATGGCAGCATTAACATTTGTTTCAACAGCCTTTAATGGTGTCTTGAATGGAGCGGATTCACTACCATTACCAGTTTCATCGTTACCGTTGTTTAAATCAACAAATAATTTAACTATATATATAATAAAATTTATTTAATCATTTTTAAATGACATAATTATTTAATATAAAATATATTTACCTTCAGACATTTTGGTTCTAGTAAATGTTATATATCATTATCAATAATTTATTATTATTATTATTATTATTTTTATTTTTATTTTTATTATATTATTATTATTTTAATAGTTTTTATATGAATAAAAAATGTTTGAATATTTATATATAATTATAAAATGATTGATATGATTAAATAAATAACATCAACAATATGAAAAATGATTATTGTTGTTTTTAGTTTAATTGTTATTATTTAAAATATTTATTATTTATATATATATATTTGAACAAAAAATACATATTATTTTTAAATTTATCAATTGAATTTAAAAAAAATATATATTTGATTTTTTAAATGATGGCATTTAAAGATTTTATCATTTCGAAAAATAGATGTATTAAAAAATTATATATATAATAATAAAAAAAAAAAAAGTATTAATATTCAATAATATTCTCATAATTATATATTAACATTTACTAAAAAAAAAATTATATATTATATATAATATATTTAATCATTTAAAATTACGTCTTCATTACCTTACACAATAACCAAAAGGAAATAAAAATAAATATTATATTACTTATTAATAATTTTTAAGTGTGTGAAGTATAAAAATTTTTACAAAAAATATTATTATATATAAAAAAAAACTACTATCCATTTCATCAAAATGATTGGTTTTTCAATATATACTTAATCATTATTAAATCTTATTTATAAAATAAATTTATTTATAATAAAGCTATAATAAAACTGGTCCACATATTATTAATTATATTTAATAAATAATATGTGGCTGAAAATAAACAATGAAATATACCGCTTATAACTAACTATTAATATTATTTAAATATTTATGTGGCTGATAACGATTATAATGAAAAAAAATAATATATATTGTAAATATAAAATTTTTTTTGATTTCTTTATATGAGTATTTTATAAATGAAATATAAATAAAACAAAATGAAAATAACAAAAATAAGCAATTAATTCTATAAATATAAATAAATAAACAAAATATATCCAAAAAAAAAAAAAGATAAAAAAAAAAGATAAAAAATTAGCAATATATATTTATATTTATTTTTTATTTTTATTTCATTTTTTTAATTTCTTTTCTTTTATATTCTTTATAAAATTAAGTAAAAAAAATTTTTTTTTTTCCTTCTTAAATAAATAATTAAATGATAAACCATTCTATATGAAATATATAAATATATATATTCTTGACCACTGAAAATTAAAAAAAAAAAAAAAGAAAAATCATTATTAATTTATTTTATATTTGAATTTGCTGAATGTTGTGGACTCATTAATGGAGAGTTATTATTTATGACATTCATTAAACGATGAGTATTTTGATTTGATAAATTTCCAGTTTGTTGTAATGGTGATGTTATTCCTGGTGATCCCTGTGATAATTGAGGAGATCCATGATGTAAAGCTTGTTGAGCTTGTTGGTTTGCTACCATATTATGTTGCAAACTAGCTGAATTTGCTGATATTTGTGCTTGTAATAATTGTTGACGCATTGCATTTTGCATTGCTAATAATTCTGGTGAATTAGCCATCTAATTAAATTAATTGAAATATAATTACATAAAAAAATAAAATAAAATCGAATAAATAAAATTAATAATAATAATAATAATAATAATAATAATAATAATAATAATAATAATAATAATAATATATAGAAAGATAAATAAATATTGATATATAAACATATATATTACCATTTGACCACGATTTCGAACCTGTTCAGCTTGAAACTTTGCATTATGAACATTATTAATTGCATGTAATGCAGCTGCTGATTGACCTGAATGAAGTGAAGCTGCATTATTATTTTGATTCTGAATTTTTCTTTGATTCTGAATCATTTGGAACTGAACCTGTCTTGCAATATTTGAGTTATTAATTTGTTGTTGATGAGCAAGAGATGCTTGTAATTGAGCACTATTTAATCCCTTTCCATTTAATGCTAGTATTTAAATATAATTATTGAATAAAAATAATAGAATTAATAAAATATATAATATTAAAAATATAAATTGTCATTACAGAAAAAGAAACTAAATATAAATCTATCTACATCTATGTACGTTTTTGTAAATGTATACCTTGTAACTGAGCTGCTTGAATATTAGGATAAGATATTTGACCATTAGCACCATTTAGCGATAATCTTGGAGTTTGCATAATATTTAATCCAAGTGGATTGATATTTTTAACATTATTCATATTTATTCCAATACCACCATTCGCTGTTGCTGCTTGATTTGCTTGAAGTAAGTTTTTAAGTTCAGGATTAAACATAGCAGCGCTTGAATTCATTGGCATTCTCATAGAAGACATATTTCCTGCTACACCAACTTGAGGTGGACGAATTCTATGTTGTAATGGTATACCTTGATGTTGTGATTGTTGAACTTTATGTAAAGCAGCAGCTTGTTGTTGTTGAGCTTGAACAAGAGTTGACTGTTGATGTAGCATTGCTTGAGCAGCACTAAGTGGTGGACGTGGACGAACATTTTGTGGAAAATGCATTGAGGCAGGAAATGGATGTTGTTGCTGCATCGTTCTCATTAATGGTAACTATAAAATATAACAAAATTTGTTTATACATATGAAAAATATTTATTTTGTTAATGTATAATAATAAATTTGTAATATTTATCATATATATACATATATATAAATTAATAAATATAAATAAATAAATAAATTACTCTTGAATTAAATGCTAGAGATTGACGATATTCTAATTGATTCTTTGATTCAGTATCCATTTTATATTTAAACTCGCTTAACTCAATAGGATTTAACAACTGTTTTATATCCACACCTGCTTTAGTCTGAGATTGCAAATGAGTTTCATGTGCTTGTAAGCTTGGTCTTTTAGACTGAGTTCGAGCTTAAAGAATTAATTAGAATAATAATAAAAATAATAATAATAAAATAATAATAATAATAATAATAATAATAATAATAATAATAATAATAATAATAATAATAATAATAATAATAATTAGAAATAATAATAATTAGTAATGTTAATAGTAATAATAATAGTAATAATAATAATAATTTACAAAATATATACATAGACGATTTTAATTTAATAATAAATTATATTATATTAAATATATATAATAAAAAATAATATATTAAAATTAAAACATTAAATTACCTGGTTTATTTTCTCTCTTCTTTAATAATTCTTTCATTCTATCAAAAACTTCAAAGTGTCTGGCTTGACGCTTTTTCTCAGATATTTTCATAAGCTTCTTTAACTCCTTCATATTCTTTCTCTGTTCAGCTGCATTCAAATTACTAAGTTCATTTTCATCGATTAAATGACCTTTATCAAAGCATTCATACATATATCTCTGACCAACATTTTTTGATTGCATATATTCGGATACTAATCTCCAATTATGACCAAATGTTTGAATAGCTTCATTCAAAATTTCCTTTTCTTCTGGACTCCATGGAGGTAACTGAGATAAAAGTTCCTCACTTGGTTTTTTCAATGTAGGATCAAATACAGCTTTTTCCCTTTTTTCTTTTTTCTCTTTTTGTCTCTTAGTACTAGTAACAAAGAATAATGCTATAATTTAAAATAAAATAAAAATTGAATAATAAAAATATTTCTATTAATAATCTATTTATTTTATTAACATAACTTATACATAATTATTCTTATGTTTAAACATATATATATATTATTTTAAATTTTATATTAATTAATTATAATTAAACAATATTTAAAAAAAAAAAAAAAAAAAAAAAAAAAAAAAAAAAAAAAAAAAGCATACGAGATATTAATGATGTACTATCATATCTTTGATTATGTGGCAAAGTTTTAGCTTGTTCATAATCTGCTTCATCATATAATTCGTAACCATATTTATTCCATCCTGCATCATCAACAAACTTTCTCTTTTTTGTAATAATTTCATTTATTGGTATAATTCTATCTGGTTCAGTTATATCAATATAAGCATTCTCATCATCAATTTTTGGAGGACCATAAATAAAATCAATATTTACATCACTATTTGGTAATACACCATTTATACAATAAAATAAATTTGAAGTATCAAGTTCAATTGACGGGGGTTTTATGGTATTAACTTGTTTTTCTTCAACAATTGAATTATTATTAACTGATTCATCTTTGTTTTCATT
>MCFG01000006.1:0-17500 GCA_002104895.1 Anaeromyces robustus | reverse complement strand
ACATGAACGAAATTATCTTCAAATAAATTCTGATTTAATCAGTAATCTTCATTGTAAAATTTATTATGTAAGTTTAAATGTCTTAGAAAATTTATAAATTATTTCGTTATTATTATCATTATTATTCCATTATAATTAATATTAAATTATCAATGTTATTATTAAAATATATATTTATTTTTATCAATGTAAAAATTTTATATTTAAATTTAAAAGAAACATAAGGATGATAAAAATCCAAATTCACCTATTGAAGTATATATAAAAGATACGAGGTATAAAATATTAATATTTATTTAAATGTAGTAATAGTAGTAGTAGTAGTAGTAGTAGTAGTAGTAATAGTAATAATAATAATAATAATAATAATACTAATAATAATAATAATAATAAATATATAATATTTTAATTTATTAAAAAAGTACCAATGGAACATTTATTAACGGTGAAATAATTGGAAAAGGAAAGTCAAGACAGATATACCATGGTCAAGAAATTGGTTTTATAATTAATAGTAAAAGAGGCCATTCGGGAGGTAAAATTAAATATTTTTAAGAAATATTAAGAAATATATAAATATTTATTTATATTTTAAATGTTAATATTAATATTATATTATATGAATAATATTATTAGCATATATTGTCATTATACCTCGGCCTAATGAAATACCTGGGGAATACGAAAGAGTAATTTTTTAAAATAGTATTGATATATAAATATTAATATTAATAATATTTGAAATTATTTTTATTTAATATTAATATGTCAAATTTTAACTATTAATTGTATATATTAATGTAATCTAAAGTCAATTGAAGAAGATTATCAAATTACCGAGCTTTTGGGATCGTAAATATTATATATTTTAATATTTATTTAAATTTAAAATAATAATAATAATAATTAGATAACTATTATTATTATTGTTATTATTATTATTATTATTATTTATTTATTTATTTATTTATTTATTTATTTAAAGTATTATTGTTGTTATTATTATTTGTATAAGTATAAATTAATTATATTTTAATATTAATTTATGATATTATTTATTATTTAAAATATACTTATTATTTATTATATTATTATTTAATATATATATAATATCATAAGTGGTAATTTTGCTGATGTTAAAAAGGGTGTACATAGATATACCAGCGAAAATGTGGCTATTAAAATTCTGGCGAAGGAAAAGTTAATGTTAAAATCAAGTTCAAAAATGGTTATCAGTTTAGAAAGAGAAATCAATATTTTAAAATCTATTAAGCATGTAAGCTTAAAAAAAAAAAAAAAAAAAAAAAAAAAAAAAAAAAAAAAACTTTTGAATTTTAATAATTATATTTTATCTAATTCTCTTATTTATTTATTTATTTATTTATTTATTTATTTATTCATTCATTCATTTATTTATTTATTTATTTATTTATTTATTTATTTTATTATTTTATATATAATGTATTAAATATTAATAGGAAAATATTATTCAAATTTATGATGTTTATGAAGATGAAAAATATGTATATTTGGTTTTAGAACTGTAATTATATATTTATTTTATTAAATATTTTATTTATACGAAATTAGCATACTTAAATATAGTCTTTGTTATATATATATAAATTCTGTTCTTTTTTTTTTTTTTTTTTCGTTTTAATATTGCAGTGCAAAAGGTGGTGAATTATTTGATAGAATTAAAGAGGAAAGTCTTACGGAACCCCAAGCTAGAAAAGTTATGAAGCAATTATTCGAAGCATTAAAAGTAAATAAATAAATAAATAAATAATTAATTAAAACTATATATTAAATACCTATAATTTTATATATATTATAGTATTTACATACTCAAGGAATTGCTCATAGAGGTAAATATTTATTATTATTATTATTATTATTATTATTATTATTATTATTATTATTATTATTATTATTATTATTATTATTATTATTATTATTATTATTATTATTATTATTATTATTATTATTATTATTATTATCAATTTATTTATTTACTTATTTTTTATTTTTATGATGATTTCTATCTTTTATTATAAAATTTATATAGATTTAAAACCAGAAAATATTCTTCTTGTAAATGATAACGAATTCACAATAAAGATATCTGATTTTGGATTAGCCAGATTTGTTGATGAAAATTTTTATATGAAAACATTATGTGGCACTTTAACATATGCAGCACCTGAAGTTACAGACATTATGAAAAATAAAGAAGGAAAATATACCGTTGCTGTAGATATGTGGAGTTGTGGTGTTATTTTGGTAATATAAAATTTTAAATATTGTTTAATTATATAATATATTATCATATTAAATAACAACAATAAAAATTATTTGATATTAAATATATTTAACTTGCTATTTATTTGTTCATATATTTTTATATGCAGTTTGTATGGTATGGTATTAAAGAATAAAAAAATTAATAATAATATAAAATTTGAACTATTTATAATATGATTATTATTTATTAATATATTACTAATAATTATTTTCAATATATACTAAATAGTTTATGTGGTTACTTACCTTTTAATGAAGGTCAACAAATAAAAAAAAATTCGGTATTATTTAAATCACCCTATTGGGATAATATATCTAAAGAAGGTAATCATAATTATAATATATTATTAATTTTAAATTTATTATTTTTAATATGAAAATAATAATAATAATAATAATAATAATAATAATAATAATAATAATAATAATAATTATTTATTTATTTATTTATTTATTTATTTATTTATTTATTTATTTATTATTTTATTTATTTATTTAAATTTTACATAATTTTATGCAAATAGCAAAAGATTTAGTTAAAGGATTATTAACTATTGATCCAGATAAACGCTTAAATGTATTACAAGCACTTCAACATCCATTTATTGTAAGTATTTTATAATAAAAATAAAATAAAATAAAATAAAATAAAATAAAATAAAATAAAATAAAATAAAATAAAATAAAAAATAAAATAAAAAATAAAATAGAATAAATAAATAAAAATAAAAAATAAAAAAGATTAAAAAAGAATAATAATAATATATATATTAATTATTTCTAACATTTATTTAATGTATATATATGTCGTTTAATTTTATTCAAGGTTGGTCATGAAGAAAATAAAAATTTAAGAAAACGAACATTGGAAATTGAAAGCAATTCAAATGAAAATGGTGATAATACAAATATTCAAAATCCAAATCATACGGAATCATCATTATATATTAATGATTTTTCACCTTCTCGTTCTCTAAGTAGTTTAAGTATTAGAGAAAACGAACCATTAGCAAAAAGACAAAAAAGTAAATTAAAATAATTTACTTTTTTGTCTTTATATCAACATTTAAAATTATTTTAATTTTAAATGTTTATAAATTAATAATGTGTACCTTATTATTTTAATTTTTCATTATAAATGCATATATATATGTATTTATATATTTGTTTTAGAATAATTACATATTTACTTTAAAGTTAATTTTTTTTAAAAATTTATTATCTTGTTTTTCATTTAAATTATTTTATTATTTTATTTTTTATTGATCTATTATATTAAATTATATACATTATGCTTATTTAATCATAGTTTTATTTATAGTTTTATAACCTATATTAGATAAATTTTTGTTTTTGCACTTGAAATAAAAGTGAATATTTGGAATTTTCATTATATATATATTTAATATTATTTTTACTTTTTATATATACAAATAAGTAATTATAAAAAGTTAAACTAATTGAAAAATATATATTATTATAATAATTGCTTGTAAATATATATATATATATATATATATATAAATTTAATCTAAATTTAAAAATAAAATTGTAATCATAAATTTTTTTTTTTTATAAAAAAAGTAATTGTTTTTTTTTTTTTTTTTTTTTTTTTTTTTTTTTTTTTTTTTTTTTGAATTCTTTGTTAATTATTTATAAAAAAATGAAAAGTATAGTTCCCTTTATAGTTAAATATTCTCCTATCAAAAAGCTTGCAATTATTCCTTTTGAAAATAATCCAGATGAAATCTATAAAATTTTTGAATTACAATATATTGATGGATAATCACATGGTTCTGGTTATAGAGTAATTGCCTATAAAAATGATGATTACGTAGATGTGAACGATGATATGTCATTACGATTTAATGAAGAAGAAAAATTTGATGTTACTATAAATGGTTTGCATAAACATGTTCAGACTGAAATAAGTCAAACCAATTTAAACATGGATGATTCCTGTGAACATATATCTTTTAGTTTTTCGGATATGAACCATAGAAAAATCAACTTTAACATAAAAGAAAAGACAAATAAAAAATCAAAACCATTTAATTTATTAGCACCTATTGGTTATGGAAAAATCCAAGTTTTTTACCATTATTTTTCTTATACGATTTTGATTTTATAAGAAGAGATAAGACAGAAATAGAATGCTTTATTGATAATAAAAAAGTATTAGTTGATAAATTCTCATTCCCAATGAATTTTCAATTTAGATATAATGCTAGATACAGTAATCAATGCGACTTATTAGAGTTTGCTAATACAGATTCGTCTTCTCTTTTAGAAGTTGAATTGGATGATAATAATACCTATAAAAATGATAATGTGGAATATAATTATGAGGAACCAAATTCTTTAAGTAGTATTATTGTTCGTTTAGAAGAAAGAACAATCGATATAAAATTTTCACCTAGTTTTAATATGAATAAAGAGTGCGATGGCTCTTTTATAATACAACCTGAAGAATCTATGGGATACATAGAAGGAATATATAGTATTAAAAAGGAAGATCATAAAATAGATATAAAATTAGTTCCTCAAAAGAGATGGAAATCTGTTCCAAATTCATTTATTACAAAAATGATTTTAAATTCTAATTCATTGTTTTGTCAATGGAGTAAAAATTATGAGTTTACAGAGGAAATTGATATTCAAAATAAATTAAAGCCCAATGGAAAAACAATAATAAGTAATTATAGCTTTTAAAAATATTGAAAAACAAAAATTTTTGACAAACAAATAAACATTTTTTATCAATTTTTCATTATCATTAATAAAAGTTTTTTATGCATAAATATGTATATATAAAAATATTTTAATTATTCTAATAAGAAAAAATATAAAAAAATTTTTTTATAAAAAAACAAAAAAAAAAAGCTTTTTACTATTAATCCTATAATAGCAATATAAAGCAGTAGTATTGATTTTACTTTTTTAAAAAAATTATTAATACATTATATTTTATTGTAATATATAAAAAAACATATTAAAATTTTAATACTTATAATACATTGGAAATTTAAAAAAAAAAAAAAAAAAAAAAAAAAAAAAAAAAAAAAAAAGTATCAAAGAAAAAATAATAATATATAATCTATTAAATAGTAATTAATATTAAATAATTCTTAAATGTAATAAAACGTAGTATTTTACATTAAAGTTAAATTAATTTAAAAATTTATTATCATTTTTTAATTAAAAATTTCATTGATACTCATATAATTTTCATTTAAATTATTTTATTATTTTTTATTATTTTATTATTTTATTTTTTATTTTTTATTTTTTATTGATCTATTATATTATATACATTATGCTTATTTAATCATAGTTCTATATGAAATTTTGTAATGAAATTATGCTATAGTTATAATTAGTTTAGGTTCATTTTTATAATATAAGTTAATATTATAAAAATAGATATATAAAAAGAAAGTATTGCTAAATAATTATATAATAATTATATAAATAATACATATTTAAATGTAATAAAAAAATAAATAAATAAAAGTATATTTTACTAATTATTATATTAAGTTATTTATATTGTGTAACGTTTTAAATTATGTTTTTGATTATTGTGTTTAAATAATTATGTTTTATATTAAGTTTATACTTCATATGTTATTGTGACAGGTCAAGTTGTTAGTAATAATCCAGATGAAGCTCGAAAAGTTGAGTTTTGTTAATGCATAAACATAGTTTTATCAAAAAAGGTAGCTATTCGAAATCACATGATTTTAGTAAAAAAATAAAAGACGTATTTAATTATGTACAAAAGATTATTGAAAGAACTATAGGAACTGAAGCAAACAAACCGGCTAGAATAAACGCCATATAAACAACTTGTTGGGAAATGACAAACTTGAAGATGATAATCAATTGATAAAAAATTTTCGCCATGTGAATAATGAAAAGGCAGATTATTACTCAAGCTATTAATAATCTATCAACAGAATTGTCATCAAGATAGACAGTTTCGGTTTGTAGAAGAAGGCAATGAAAGGAGGTTGTTTAAGGATTATTTCGAAAACAGAGGTTTATCGGAAAACAATACGGGATAAAAGAATTCATGGACAGATGTGTTTCGCAAATGGAGTTCTCATACAAATAGTTAATTGATCACAGATACCAGAGAGCCTAATCGTCTTTTAGCTAAAAATTACAGATAGACATGAACTTTCTTTTGTTTCAAGAAAAATTTAAACATAACTCTAAACTGACAAAAAATTATAGGTAATAACGCTCTTAATTTAGATTTCTAATCCCGTTAATTTGTAAAAATTCTACCTCCAATTCTTCCATCTTCTCAGCTTCTTAATCTTTTATGTAATTATATCTCGAAAGATGCAAAATACTGTAAAAAATCAGATGTTTCATATAATTATCAAAACTTTTTATGTTATATTTTATTAACTAAATGGTTTTAAAATAATATGCTTGAAAAAAAATATCAAGGTATGTGAATAATTTTATTTTATAATAATTTTTAAAAATTATTTAATTTAATATAATAAAACTAAATTATTATAATTTTATATCTTTGTTATTTTAAAATATAATTGATAATATAAATAAATATAAATAAATAAATAAATAAATAAATAAAAATAAATAAATAAATAAATAAATAAATAAATAAATAAATAAATAAATAAATAAATAAATAAATAAATATAAATAATAATAAATACAAAAATAAATAAATCAAAATTTAAAAATTTTTTTGTTTTTTTTTTTTGTTTAAAATTTAAAATTTTAAATTAAATTAAATTATTTGATTATTTACTTTTTATCCAATTTTTATTATTATATAATAATTTAGTTTATTTATTATATTTTTCATATTTAATAAGATTTGTGAAAATACAAAAAAATTTATATATTTATATATATAATAAATCACTAACAATTTTTAGTATTTATTCATTTAAAAAAAAATTTCCTTTGAAATTTGATAGGAAATTAATCAAATTAAAACTTCCCTCTTTTAGTTTTTGCTATTTTTTATTCTTTTTATATATTTTATATATTATATATCTCTATTTTTTCTACTCTGATAAATATATTCATGGATATTATTTAGTTATAATTAATTTATTAATGTGACAATTAATAAATATAAATGGATAATATTAACTTATATGAATCATTAGATTCAAACAACAATGTTGTTCAAAATTATAACAATCAAAATTACGGCAGCATAAATCAGAATTATAATAATCAAAACTTCAACAACAGTCAAAATCAAAATTTTAATAATAGTAACATTAACAACAACAATAATAATATTCAAAATAATAATACAAACAATCAAAACTATAATAACAATATAAATCAAGATTATAATAACAATAATGATAATAAGAACCTAAATAATAATAATCAAAATATAAATAATAATAATAATTATAATAATAATAATTATAATAATAATAATAATAATAGTAATAATAATAATAATCAAAGTATAAATAATAATAATAATAATAATTATAATAATAATAATTATAATAATAATAATAGCAATCAAAACTTAAATAGCAATAGCCAAGGAAATAATAATAATAATAATAGCAATCAAAACTTAAATAACAATAACCAAGGAAATAATAATAATAATAATAGCAATCAAAACTTATATAACAATAACCAAGGAAATAATAATAATAATAATAATAATAATAATAATATAGGCAATTTATACTATCCAAGTGATATTAAAAATGAGAATAATAATAATAACAATATAAGGAAAAATATAAACCCATATCTAATTCCTTTTAGCCAAATTAATTTATATGAGGATTATGTATATGATCCTACTCTAGCTAATCCAGGTCCTATATATAATACTGGTTATTATCCTCCATATAATTATAATAATCCTAATGTTAATCCTAATGTGAATAATAACAACACCAACACCAACACCAACAATAATGATAATAATATGAATAATAATATGAATAATAATAATAATATAAATAATAATAATAATAATAATAATAATAATAATAATAATAATAATATGAATAATATGAATAATAATAATAACACAAGTAATTATGAATCAAATAATATAAATCGTAATAACAGATCTAATAATTCAAGCCATAATGGATCAAATAATAATATTAATGCTAATTTTGACGATAATAATAATAATAATAATAATAATGGAATAAATAATAATGATATCAGAAATAATACGGTTAATAAACCTAGTCAACTTAAAAGAAGAACAAGTAGATTGAGTATTAATACAAGGAATATGAATAGTACTTCTGATGCAGCAGAACGTCGTAGAAGTATATACAGTTGTCTCAGTAGTAGAAGACAAAGTGTTGTATCAAATATAGGGTCAGGTATTAGGAGAAGTAGTACAAATAATAGTATAAATAGTAATTATAATTATAGAAGAAATAATAATATAATAAATAATAATAATAGTAATAATAATGACTTGAGCAATTATAATAGTCCAAATAATACTATTCCAAATAATAATTTACAACAATTTAATACTAAGAATGATATTGAAAGCTATATAGAATTATTAAATGATATTGTAGATAAATCGCCAAATTCATTACAACAATTAGAATTAAAAAAGTTAATTAAAAGTGCGTGTTTATATATTGAACAGTCTGCTGTATGTGATTATAGTGAATATGATGTATATTTTAATGAATTACAGAAAAAAGCTAATAAATATTTAAAAAGCAAAATACAATGTGATTTATGTAAATCTCCAATATTTTTTATGGATTATGAAATTCACAGAAGAGAATGTCCAAAATGCATGAAAACATGTCAATATTGTAATGCCCTTATTCATATAGATGAAATGAAAGATCATATCAATAATTGTGGATTTAGAATATCAACATGTCCTAATTGTTCCGGAAAATTTTTAAACTCAGAAATGGATAAACATAATCAAACTTGTCAAAGAAGAAAAATTGTTTGTCCTCATTGTTCAGAAATATTTATTTATAAAAATATTGAAGAACATCAAAGAAAATGTAAACAAAAACCTGTTTCTTGTCAATATTGTAATAATCTTTTCCCAAAGATTGAAATAAAAGATCATACAAATAAATGTCCTAAAAGAACTGTTATTTGTAATAGTTGTAAAAATTTTTATTCATGGACAGAAATTGATGAACATAAAAAGAAATGTGAATTTTTAAAAGTTCAATGTCCATATTGTATGGAGAGTCAAGTAGCAAAATTTTTATTAAAACATGAAGAATGGTGTCCTAAAAGACCTGTTAAATGTCCAGATTGTGGAAATTTATATAATCTTTCAGAAATGGGTAAACATCAAAAATGCTGTACTGAAGTTAAAAAAGAATGTCAATATTGTGGTATGATGATTATGAATAAAAATGAAGAAGAACATAATAATGAATGTCCAAAAAAATTAGTAGAATGTAAACATTGTTATGGTAAATTTTTACAAGGTCATATACAAAATCATGAAAAAGAATGTTCAGGTAAGAAAATTAAATGCTCTTTTTGTGGTAAACTTTATACGATGAAATATATGGAAAATCATAAAAATTGGTGTACCAATAGACCTATTGAGTGTAAATATTGTCGAAAGATAACTCCAAGATCACATATTGAAAAACATGAGAAAAAGTGTAAGAAACAACAGAGAAAATGTCAATTCTGTGAAAAAGTTTTTTCTCTTGAAAGTCTTGATGATCATAAAGAAACTTGCGATATGCGTCCTGTTAAATGTCCATATTGTAATTTAATGTTTAAAAATGGTTATATAGATCAACATTCAGAAATATGTGAATTAAAAAAAGTTAAATGTCCTTATTGTAAAACAGAACATTATCAGAAAAAAATTGAAAAACATAAAAAGGATTGTCCACAAAAGCCAGTGGATTGTCCTAATTGTCATGAATTAATGAAAAATGAAGATTTTGAACAACATGAAAAAAAATGTAATGAAAGAAAAGTAGAATGTGAATATTGTTCAGAATTAATTCCTTATCGATTATTAGAAGATCACAAGGAAACATGTCTCTATAAATATAAACCTTGTACATATTGTAATAAAGAAATTCTTTCAGAAGAATTACAAAATCATATGGATATATGTCCAAGTCGTAAACTTCGATGTAATAATTGTAATCAATTAATATTAGCTTCACAATTTGAAAGTCATAGTAGAATGTGTGAATCTAGAGATGTTTCTTGTCCATATTGTCATTCTCCAATAAAATATGATATGCTTGAAATGCATAAGCAAAATGAATGTATTAAAAGACCTATATCTTGTCAATATTGTAACAAAATATTTAAGTATAATAAATTAGAAAAACATATGTTTATATGTCCAATGAATCCTCAAAATAATTATAATAATCGTGAACAATTATATCACCAAAATGGACCTACTCCATATTATGGTAATAGAAGTATGTATAATAGTCCAAATATGAATAATAAACATATGCCTTTTTATGGAGATAATAGAAATATATATTCACCTTTTAATGATCCTAATAATCAAATTCCTTTTTTTGAAAATGACAGAGATTTTGGTAATAATGATGAGAATATTGTATCAAGGAATATTCCATTTTCAGATGAAAATCTCAGTAACGAAAATAAAGAGGAAGAAAAGGCAAGAGAGTTATTAGGTGAAAATTTTAATAAAATATTATCTAATTTAGTAGAAAAATCAATTGCAAAATTTATACCATCAAAAGAAGAAAATAAAGTATCTAGTAATGAAGAAACTGTACCTAATGAAACTATTAATAGTTCTAATCCTGAAATTTCTGAAAATGACAATGATAATGAAGACAGTTTTGAAAATTTAACCACAAAAAGTAAAAAAATGAAGAAAAAAATAATTAGTAATAAAAATAATAAAATAGATACCAAAACAATATCTAAAAAAAAAATAAAAAAAATTTCCAGTAAATCTAATGATGACTCTTCATTTAGTAGTTTTAGCAGTAGTATGAGCGATGATGATGATGAAGAAAGTAGTAATAGTAGTTCTAATAGTAGTTCTAATAGTAGTTCTAATAGTGATATAAATGATGATATTAATAATAATAATGATAGTAGCGATAGTGATAGTAATAGTAATAGTAGTAGCAGTTGTAGTAGTAGTAGTAGTAATAGTAGTAGTAGTAGTAGTATTGATAATATAGACAGGAGTATAGATAGAAGTATAGATAGTTCTACTAGTAGTAATAATAGTAGTAATTATAATGATCATAAATATAAAGCTAGTAAGTTTACAAGATCTGAAAGTGATGATGATGAATATGAAAGACGTGGACGTTCAAGATCAAGACATAGATACTCAAATGAAAAAGAAAAAAAGATAAATTTTTCAAAAGATAAAAATAATAACAAGAAACAAAAAACAAAGTCAAAGTCAAAGTCAAAGTCAAGGTCAAGATCAAAATGTAAAATAAATTTTAGTGAAGCATCGTTATCATCTAGTAATGACGATGATAATATTTCTGTTATTAGTAAAAAGTCATTAACTAAAAGTAAAACTTTAACTATAAAAAGTTCAAATACAGATGATGTTAAAAATAAAAAAAAGGAATCAAAACATTCATCGAAATCTAGGGATAAATCAAAGTCAAAAACAAGAAAGCCATCAAAATCAAGATCTATAGAAAGATCTAAATCAAGAGAGAAAAAAATCATTAAAGAAAATATAAAAGATAATAAAAAAATAAAATCAATTGAAAAAGTAAATGAAAAAACTATTTCAAAAAAGCCATCTAAATCAAGATCCAGATCTAAACCTAAATCTCGTCCAAAAAGTAATGACGTAATTAAAGAAAAAATTTATTCAAGAGAAACTTCTAAGTCTAGGTCAAGATCTAAACCAAGAATTACTAAAGAAAAAGTAAAAGAAAAAAAGTATTCAAAAGAAACTTTATCAAGATCTAAATCTAAATCTAAATCAAGATCAGAACCAAAAAATGTAAAGGAAAAAATTTATTCAAGAGAAACTTCAAGATCAAAATCAAGGTCAAGATCAAGACATAATCCAGAGGTTTCAAAAGAAAAAGTAAAAGAAAAAATATATTCAAGAGAAACTTCTAGATCAAGATCAAGGTCAAGATCAAGACATAAACCAGAAGTTTCAAAAGAAAAAGTAAAGGAAAAAGTTTATTCTAAGGAAATTTCTAGGTCGAGATCAAGGTCAAGATCAAGGTCAAGATCAAAACCAATATTAAAAAATGAAGCTTCAAATGATAAAATTTATTCAAGAGAAGTATCAAGATCAAGATCAAGGTCCGTATCAAGAAGTAGGTCAAATGTTAGAGGAAAACCAAAATATAATAATGAAATAATAAAAAGAAAAACAAGTGTAAAAGAAAAATCTAGATCAAGATCAAGATCTAGATCAAGAGGATCTTTAAAAAATATAAAATTTAGTTCAAATGAATATTTACCATTGAATTCTCAAAGTTCCAAAGAAAAAATTCAATTAAGTATAAGTTCAGATGATACTAACCATCAAATAAATACTGGTACTTCTATTAATAATGAAGAAAAATATGAATCAAAAAGTAAGTCGATAACTACATTAACAACTAATAATAGAAATAAAGAAGAAGAATTAATAAAAGAAAAATCAAAAACAAAATCAACTACTAGAATAAGAACTAATGCAAATGAAAATGAAGATGATGATAATGTTATTATTGATAAACATTTATCATATGAACAATATCTTAATAAAAGATTAATTGAAATTGATGATAAATCAAAAAATGATAAAAAAAGTATATTTAAAAAATTGTATGAACAAGAAAAAGAGATAGAATTCTTAAAAAATTCCATTAATACTTTAACTCAAAAAGCTGAAAATAGCAATAAATCAGAAGAAATTAATAATGAAGATAAAATTAATTCATTAAATTCAGGATATAAAAGAGAATTTCTCACTAAGAAAAATAATAGTAATAATAATAATAATAATAAACCACAGTATATTAGATGCGAATCTCCTGATAACAAAAGTATTATATTTTCAATATCAAATAATAATATAATTAATGTAGATAAAAAAAATATGAAAAATTCCAGATCAAGTGATAGTTTAAATGAGGATTCAAGATATAATTTTAATAGTAAAGTTCTTTATGATGATCAATATGATTCCTTAACAAGTTATGACGAATATCCAGAAATAAATATTATTAATGAAAAAAAGAATAAAGATAGATATAAACGTAATAAAAATAATTATGATAATCATCACCATAATGAAGGAGACATTAGAAAAAACAAGAGTAGAAGTAACCCATTAATTAATAATGGTGATGATAATAATAACAATAATAATATTAATAGTCGTAAATATATTAATATTAATAATGGTAATAGTAATGATAAGAAAAAAGATAATCTAAATAATTATAGTAATGAAAGTATTATTATATCTAATAATAATAATAATAATAATAGTAATAATTTTAAAGTACCTTATGAAAGAAAATATAAAACTAATAGTTTAGATGATAATAATGTAGTATTTTCAATTACCAATAATAATAATCTTAAAATAAATAAAAATTCTCATAAGAAAAATGAAAAACCTGTTAATAAAAATCAACCAAATAGTGATAATTCAGTACTGAAAAGAAGTAGTTCTTCACTTGACTCATTATTAAATAATAACAAGCAAAAAGAAAAGGGAAAAAATGAAGAAATGGTTAAAGAATTAGTTAAAAAATACTTTTTAGAATTATTATCCAAAACAAGTGATAAGAAGAAGAAAGGGAAAATTATTAAATTAATTAATGATGATAAAAATAATATTTCCTTTAAGATGCCAAATAATTACGAAATAGATTTAGATTCATTAAAAGAATTGAATAATAAATTAAATAATAATGAAAATAACAACAATAATAATAAAAAAGATAGTAAAGATAAAGGAAAAAAGAAAGAAACTAGCGAATCTGGAAGTAGTGGAAATTCCTCATCATCAAATAATGAACCGCATAATAAAGATAATAAATCAAAAGAAAAGACTAATAATAATACTAATAAAAGTATGAAAAATTCTTCTTCATCGTTATTTTCTATAGGAAGTAGTGAACCTTATGAATATTGTTTAATTAATAAGAATAATAATAATATATTATTTAAAATACCTAATAATAATAATAATAATAATAATAATGATAAAAATACATCATCAAAAAATGATCAAAAAAATGAAGAAGATAATAAAAAAAAAGAAATGAATCCAAAATCAGATTCAGAAAAAGATAAAAAAAAATCTCATAAGCCAAAAAAACATAAAAAAAAAAGATTTCACAAAATTATAGGATATATAACTGATAGTAGTACATTAAGTGATTCATCATCTGATTCATCAAGAAATTCTATAAATAAAAACAACAACCACAATAATAATGATAATGATAATAATAAAAAAAAAGGAAATAAAATGAAAGATAATAATAAATCAGATGATAAAAACAATAACGATAATAAAAAACCTCATAAAAGAGAAAGAAGTTATAATACTTTTTCCTTTTCTTTACCAAACTATATAAATAACAGTACTTATCAAACAACTGATAGTAAAAATGATAAACATAAAAAAAATTCATCATCAAATGACAAAAAAAAAAAAAAAAAAGCCAGTAAGCAATGATAATGAAGATTCTTCTTCTGATGAAGAAGAATCTCCTCCTCCTAAAAAAGAAAAAAAAAAAAAAAAAAAAAACTCCAAAAAATATTTCGCCAATAGAGGATGAGGATGATGATGATGATAATGAAGAAGATGATAATGATGCTGGTGAATCAATTAAAAAACCTTCGTCGAAATCAAAAAAATGCATATCCCCTCCTGATGATTCAAAATCATCGGGAGGGGGTACCTCAAACGGATCAGGTAATTCAAGCACTGCTCCAACTACAACTGCTGCTGATGTACCTGCTGGAGGTTCAAACCCTGTTCCTCCAACTACTACTGCTGCTGCTGTACCTACTGGAGGTTCAAACACTGCTCCAACTACAACTGCTGCTGCTGTACCCACTGGAGGTTCATCAGGAGGTGGCGGTGGTGGTGGCGGTGGTAGTCAACAACAACAACAACAACAACAACAACAACAACAACAGCCAGTATTTCAACCATCAGTTGAACCACAACAACCTAAACCTCAACCACCAACTGAATCAAAACCAGAACCTGAGCCTGAATCTAAACCAAGACAACAACCAGAACCTGAACCTAAACCTGAACCACAACAACAACCTGAACCTGAACCGGAACCGGAACCTGAACCACAACAACCTGAACCTGAACCGGAACCTGAACCACAACAACAAAACAAAGAACCAAAAAATGATTCATCAAGTAATAAAAATAACGAGATACCCAATAATAATAATAATAATCCATCTCCAGAACTTCCTCCTCCTCCTCCTACTCCTCCTCCTCTTCCACCAGTACCTCCACCATCTGAAGATTCACAAGATGAATCTGATAATTCAAATGAAAATAATGATAATGATAAAAATTTAGAAGAAAATACACCACCAACAAATAAAAAAACATTAGAAGATAAAATAAATAATTTAAAACATAAAATTGTAGATATGATTGATAAATTAAGAAATTCATCTTCTCCATCTATTAATTCAGAAAGTGATAGTAATAATTCAATTATAACACCTATAATTAAAAAAGAACCAAAAGAAGAAAAGCCAGTTATAAAAAAGGAACCTAAAGAAGAAAAACCAATAATTAAAAAAGAACCTAAAGAAGAAAAACCAATTATTAAAAAGGAACCAAAAGAAGAAGAAAAACCAATTATTAAAAAGGAACCAAAAGAAGAAGAAAAACCAATTATTAAAAAGGAACCGAAAGAAGAAAAACCAATTATTAAAAAGGAACCAAAAGAAGAAGAAAAACCAATTATTAAAAAAGAACCAAAAGAAGAAGAAAAACCAATTATTAAAAAGGAACCAAAAGAAGGAAAACCAGTAAAAATAAAACCAGAAAAGAAAGAAGAAAAACCAGCAAAAATAAAACCTGAAAAGAAAGAAGAAAAACCAGTAAAAATAAAACCTGAAAAGAAAGAAGAAAAGCCAGTAATAAAGCATGAACCTAAAAATAAATCTAAACCAAAACCAGAATTTAAAAAAGAAATTAAACCAATAAATAATAAGGAAAAAGCAAAATTAACACCAAAACCTGAAGAACCTATAAAACAACAACCGAAACCTGAAATGAAAAAATCAATTCTAAAGAATGAACCCAAAATAGAAAAAAAGAAAGAAAAAGAACCAGAAAAAGAACCAGAACCAGAACCAAAAGAAAATAAGAAAAAAATACCAAAAAATGTAATAATAGTTAAAGAAGAAAAACCACAACCACTATCACAACAAAAACCAAAATCATATTCATCACAATTGTTAAAAAAAGATAAAAAGGAACCAAAAAAAATAAATAAAGAAAACCCTAAACCAATACTTAAACATCCACTTTACACACCAAAAACCTTTATAAAGAAAGAACCAGAAGAACCCATTAAAAATATAAAAATTAAGAAACCAATCAATGAAGATAAAGAAAATGATAAAAATAAACCAAATATAGATATAAAAAATATTTTAATTAAAAGAAAACATAAGAATAATAATTTAAAACCAGTTAAAAAAGAAAAAGAAGAAAATAAAAAACCATTAACAATTAAGAAAGAAAAAGACGAAAATAAAAAGCCATTAACAATTAAAAAAGAAAAAGACGAAAATAAAAAACCAATAATAATTAAAAAAGAAAAGGAAGAAAATAAAAAACCAATAATAGTTAAAAAAGAAAAAGAAGATGAAAAACCAATTAAAGAAGAAATTAGTAAAGGAGAAAGTAATAATAAATTAAATAAAAAAAAGATGTTATGTCATATTAATATTGTTATTAAAAAAAAGAATAAAGATAAAAAAAAGAAGGTATTTATAAATAGATTTAAATATAATGAATATTTAATATATTATTTATTAATATATAAAAAAATTCAATTATTTATAAATAAAAAATTATTAATAATATATATATTATATTTCTAATTTATTATTATTATTATTATTATTTTATTATTTTTGTTTTATTAATATATATATATATATGATATATTGATTTTAATAAGGCTATACTAATGAAAAA
>MCFG01000599.1:0-24862 GCA_002104895.1 Anaeromyces robustus | reverse complement strand
AAATATTGAAAATGTTGAAAATGTTGAAAAAAATGAAAAATCTAAAATATTGATGTTAATACAAAAATATGAAAATCAATTAAATCAATTAACTTATCAAAATGAACAATTAGAAGAAGAAAGAAAAAAATTAATACAAAAAAAGAAAGAACAAAGAAATATAAAAAAAGAATTATTAGAAGAACAAATAAATATAATATCAAAACAAAATTATTTAAATATAAAAAGAAAATTAGCGTATAAAAAACATCAAAATATTACAAATATTATTAGTGGAAAAAAATATACTTTACATGCTTTAGAAAGAATGATAGAAAGAGGTATCTCAATAGATGAAATTGAAAATATTATTAATACAAATACAAATAATATAAAAATTTCAAATTCTTATGAAAACCAGATTTATAGAGATAATATTAATAAGGTGAATGTTATAGTTGGTAAAGGTGGTAAAGAAATAAATGATTTTGTTATTATAACTACATGGAAACAAAATAACGAAAAAAAAGAATAATTAAAGAACAAATAAAAAATTTTTTTTTTAATTTTTGATTTTACTTTATTTTTTTTTTTTTATATTTTCTATTTTTCTTTTTTTCTTTTTATTAAATTATAAAATTATTATAATTAAAAGATTGTATAATTTATAATATATCTAATATATAGATCAAATTATATATATATATATATAAATTATAATAGAATGTTTTATTTTTTTCTTTTTAATATCTTTAATATATATTATATATTATTATTTAAGTTAATCATACATACATTAGAATAAATATATTATATATATATATATATATGTTTTTTCCTATTTTATATATTTTTTATATTTTATACATTTTATATATATATATTTTTTTTTTCAAAATGATATTGGTTTTATTAGTTTATTATATAATAATACTATCCTCATCAATTTATTTAATATATATTTTTTAAAATTCAAATAATGTATAATTATAATTATTATAATAAAATTATTTGATGATTATTTTTAATTATTATATAAAAAACCAAATAATAAATTTAATTATATAAATTATTAAATCAATATTAAATGATTAACCAATATTTTACCATATTAATAAATTAAATGTAACCAAAAAATTTAAGAAAAAAAAAATTTTTTTTTTTTATTTTAATAATAATAATATAATTAAAATATTTTTTAGTTATTTTGAATTTTTTGATCAGTTTTATTATTATTATTATTAAAAATACAAAAGTTTAATAAATATTATAAAAAAATAAAATAAAATAATTTTTTAATAAATAATAATTAAATATTAATAATAATAATAAACTTTTTTTTTTTTTAATTATATTTTATTAATTTTGTATCCATTTTTTTTTTGAATATTTAATAATATAATTAAATATTATTAAATAAACAATTTTGATAAATAAGATAATCAAATTATTTTTTATTCATATAAATTATGTTACTTATACTTTAAAAATACGAAAATCGAAAAAAAAAAAAAAAAAGAACAAGAAAGTTTTTTTTTAACAATATTTTTATTTTATTTTTATTTATTTTTTTTTTTTTATTTTAATTTATTATTATTGTTATTTTATTAAATATATATATATATATATCGATTTTTAAATATTTTATAACAACAACAAACAACAACAACAACAATAATAATAATAATAAAAATGGTGGATATGAAAGAATTTTTAAATGGTCTTTTAAAAGATCTTATTCATGATAATAATTTTGTTGAATTTAAAAAATTTATAAGCGATAATAATATTCCTTTAAAAGAATTGGATTTTGATTTATTAATTTATTCTATAGAGAATGAAGCTAGTTTCAACATAATTCAATTTATTTTACAAAATGTTCCCTATAAAAATATAAATTACTCCATTAAAGATAATGGTACTATAAAGTTTCCATTATTAATAACATTAGCTAAAAATAATTTTAAATTAGCCAATTATTTTCTTAAAGAATATGAAGCAGATATAAATTATGAAAATGGTAAAATAATAGAATTACTTTATGAACAAAATGTTTTAACTACCAAAAATTTAAAAT
The DNA here is from genome assembly GCA_002104895.1 of Anaeromyces robustus. Taxonomy (NCBI): domain Eukaryota; kingdom Fungi; phylum Neocallimastigomycota; class Neocallimastigomycetes; order Neocallimastigales; family Neocallimastigaceae; genus Anaeromyces; species Anaeromyces robustus. The sequence goes on along the minus strand of MCFG01000599.1, from coordinate 22,806 downwards.
ATATCTTATCTCATGGATTTAACTTTAAGTATATAATAAACAATGAAATCATTTCGAAATTTTTACATCCTAATTCTATAGATTTTTTAAATATTATATTTCAAACTTATATATATGATAATACTTTTATATTAGAAATGTTAAAATATTATCAAAAACAGGAACCCCTTTCCAAAGAAAATTTACAAAATAAAATAACCAAAGAAAAAAATAAAATAAATATACTGGATAAATATTATCAACTTGCTTATAATAATAATAATGATTCTGGAATGGAATTATTATTTGAAAATGATAGTAGTTCCTTACCTTCTATTACAAATAAAATTCGAAAATATAACCTTTTAGAAAAAGCTATTCATTTAAATAATGAAAGTTTTGTTAAAAATATTTTAGACCTTCATATCTTATCTTTTTCTGAAACTATATCAGAAAAATTATTATTAAAAGTTTATAATAACGGTAATATATCTATTTTATGTTTATTATTTAATGAATCGTTAAAATTAATGGAAGAAAAAGTCAATAATAATAATAATAATAATAGTGACAATAATAATAATAAAGTAAATTCAAAATCATTTAAAGTTAAATTAACCGATTTAAATACGAATTCTAATAATAATCATATTATTAATGATTTTAATTGTACTGTTGTTGATAAAAAGAAAACTTTATTAAATAATTTAAATATAAAATCAGATATTTCCATTGATTCAAGTTTAAAAAATAATAATAAAAAAGAATTCCCATTATCATTATATAAAAATATAAATAAAAGTGATACTGAAGTTAAAACCCCTTTAACCAATATAATTTTTGAATTGAAAAAATTTACATTGAATGATAGTCCTAATTCTATCAATAATTCTAGTAATAATTCAAGTCCTAATTCCATTTCAAATAATAATAATAATAATAATAATAGTATTAATAATGACGATAACAATTACAATAATAATTTTATTAACATTAACAATGAACCATTTGAGTTTACGTTTAGTGCTAAACTTGATAAATCCAATGAATTACAAATTAATAATGATACTAATAAAATAAATAATAATAATAATAATAATAATAATAATAGGGATAAGGATAGGAATAAAGAAATTCTAAATAAACCAAAACCATTTTCATTTAAATTTAATTATATTAATTATAAAAGTTTCCAAACCGATGAAAGGAAAAGTTATCCATTTGATAATAAAATTAAAAATGAATATAATAATAATAATAATAATAACAATAATAATAATAACAGTATATTTGAATCTAAACTCTTTACATCTAATTTTAATTTTAATTTTAATGATAAAAATATAAATACAACAACAAAGAATGATAATAATAATAATAATAATAATAAATTTATTTTTAATTCTAAAAGAACAAAACCATTTAAATTTGAATATCTTAATGAATCAGATCCTATGGAGATTTCACCATCATTATCACCATTATCAACATTACCAACATCATCATCACCTTCTTCTTCCTCCTCTTCTTCCTCTTCATCATCATCCACAAAAGAAAATAAACATTATTATGCTTCTAATAAACCAAATGAAACTATACCATTTTCTTTTGATTTTTATTCTTCCCCATTACCTATTAATAATCAAAAAGAAATAGAAGAAGAAAAAGAAATAAAGGAAGAAAAAGAAAAAGATGATGATGACAATGAAAAAAATAAAGAAGAAGTAAAAGAAAAAGAAGATAATGACGATGAAAAAGATAAAGAAGAAGAAGATGAAGAAGAAGATGAAGAAGAAGATAAAGAAGAAGATGAAGAAGAAGATAAAGAAGAAGATGAAGAAGAAGAGGATGATATAAGAAAAAAAGTTAATGATGAAAAAGATAAAAATGAAAATGAATTTAAACCATTTATATTTGGAAAATCAAGTTTTAATAAAAAGGATTCCAATATAAATTCAAATTCAAATTCAAATGAAGATGAAGATGAAGATGAAGATGAAGATGAAGATGAAGATAAAAATAAAGATGAAGATAAAGATAAAAATGAAAATGAAAATGAAATAGTTAGTAATAATGATTCAAAATCATTTTCATTTACCTTTTCAAAATCACTTGATAATAATCAAATAAATATTAATAGTAATACGAATATTAAAGATAATGATAATAATAATGATAATGAAAATGAAAATCAAAATAAGAGTGACAATGATGATGTTAATGATAATATAAATCAAAATAAGAGTGACAATGATGAAGTTAATGATAATGTAAATCAAAATAAGAGTGATGATGAGAATATTAATGATAATTTAAATCAAAATAAGAGTGATAATGAGAATGTTAATGATAATATAAATCAAAATAAGAGTGATGATAATAATAATGATAATGAAAATAATGAAAGTAATGAAAATAATGAAAATAATGAAAATATTACTGATGAAAAAAATAAAAGTGATGGTGATAATAACTCTGAAAATAAATCATTTTCATTTAATGTTCAACAAAAGAATTCTAATACCAATTCTAACATAAGTCAAATTCAAGATAAAAAATCAAAATTAAATATACCCTTTGTATTTGGTTCAACCTCATCTAAAAATAATAAAAATAATAATAATAACAATAATAATATCTTTTCAACAAAAAGAAAATCATCATCATCATTTATATTTGATATAAAACAAATTGAAAATTCAGATATTACTTATAAATTTAATTCAAATCATGATAAAAAAAAGGAAATGACCATTAATAATAATAATAATAATAATAATAATAGTAATAATAATAATAATAATAATAATAATAATGAAACTATTAATTCAGATATAAATGATACAAATGAAAATTATATAAAAGAAGATGAAAAAGAAGATGAAAAAGAAGAAGAAATTATTAATAAAATAAAATTATCTTATCGTCGTCATCAAGCCAAAAATGTAAAAGAAAATAATAATAATAATAATAATAATAATAGCTTAAGATCATTATCATTTAATACTTCTTCTAATGAAAATAAAGATAATGAAAAAGAAAGTTCATATATTATGAATAATACAAAGAATAATGATGATAATAATAGTAGTTATAGTGATGATGATGATAATGATAATAATAATGATACTTCTAAATTATTTGTTTTTGGATTATCTCAAAAGAAGGATTCTAATAAAAATAAGAATGAATTTAAACAATTTACTTTTAATTTTAATCAAAAGAAGAATAAATTAAACTCTAAACCATTTATATTTGGTTCTTTACAAAATGATAATAAAGCTAAAGATTTAAATAATAATAATAATAATAATTATAAAGAAGAAGAAGAAGAAAATAATCATAATAAGAATAAGAATAAAAATACTGAATTTGAAAAAATTGAAATAATAAATTTAAATAGTAATGCTAATAATAATAATAATGATAATGATAACAAAGAAAATAATAATAATAAAAATTCAACTATTATTGAGAATAATAATAATAATAATAATAATAATAAAGGAGAAGAGAAAGAAAAAGAAAAAGACGAAGACAAAGACGAAAATGAAGAAAAAGAAAATAAAATAAAACTATCATCAACAACATTAAATATGAATATATCCTCCAATAAAAAGAATGATACTAATCCATTTATTTTTGGATTAGCTTCTAATACTAATACTAATACTAATACAACGAATTCTAATACCACTCTTAATAATAATAATAACTTATCAACAACAACTACAACTACAACAACAACCTCAACTACAACATTAAAAGAAAATTTTAATTTTAACCCAAATAAAAAATCATTTTCATTTACTTTATCAAAATCAAATAATTTAAATGATAGTAATAATGAAAAAGAATTTAAAGAATTTATATCTGAATCTTATTTAAAAAATAATTCTGAAAAGAATAATACCATTACCAATAATAATAATAATAATAATAATAATAATAATAATAATAATAATAATATGACAAAATCTTTTTCATTTAATTTAAATTATTAAAAAAAAAAACATATATAAATATATAAATAATATATAAATATATAAATAATATATAAATATTATGTATTAAGTTTTTTAATTTTATAATTTTTTTTTGTTTTTTGAATAGAATATAATATATTTATTTATTTTTTTTAGTTTGTTAATTAAAATAAATTTTTATAGAAGGAAGTTATTTAAAAATTAAAAAAATAAAAAAAAATAAAAACAAATAAAAATAATAATAAAAAAAAAAGTAATATTAAAAAATTAAAAAAAAAATAATTTTTAGATAATAAGTTATATTTTTTTTTTTTTTTGATAAATATTTTTATTAACTTATATATTTATTAAAAGTTAACTTTATATGTGTCTATAATAAAGAATGAAATTAATTTACTTTTAAAATCTTTTATGATTTATTATATTTAAATATTTTATTTTCAAAAAAATTATTTAAATATTAATTTTTTTTTTTTTTCTAAATTTGATTTGGAATATTCTTTTTTTATAATTTTTTTTTTTTTATAAAAAATATATGGGAGAGTTGCATTTCGCAATGTTGCATTTCGCAATGTTGCATTTCGCAATGGGGCGCATAATTGTATAAATAATTAAATAAATAAAAATATAATATAAAGAATTATTTATTTAATAATATTTTTTTAGTTAATAATATTTTTTTATTTAATAATATTTTTTTATTTAATGATAATAATATTTAATATTTTTTTTAATATTGAATATTTTTTTAGTAATTTAATAATATTTTATTTATTTTTTTTATTTAATGATATTGAATATTTTTTTAGTATTTTAATAATATTTTGATCATTTTTTTTATTTAATGATATTGAATATTTTTTATTTTAATAATATTTTATTTATTTTTTTTATTTAATGATATTGAATATTTCTTCAATATTTTTTTATTTAATAATTTAATAATATTGAATATTTCTTCATTATTTTTTTATTTAATTAATATTGAATATTTTTTGAATATTTTTTTTTATTTAATAATTTAATAATATTGAATATTTTTTGAATATTTTTTTTTATTTAATAATTTAATAATATTGAATATTTTTTGAATATTTTTTTTTATAATTATATTTTTTATTTAATATTTTAATAATATTGAATTTTTTTTTTTAATATTTCAAATCAAAAAAATTTTATAAAAATATTTAATTTTATAATGAATTTTTATTTTTATATTTTTTTTTTCGTAAATAAGTAATTAATAAAAAAATATTTATTTATTTGTTTCTTTTCTTTATTCTAAAATTTATATTATTTTTTTATTTATTATTTGTTATCGTCTTTTTAATAAAAATACATATATATAATACTGTTATATTATTTATTATCTTTTATTTTATTTATTATTATTCATTTATCAAAAAAATAATATAAATATATTTAATTTTATAATAATTTTTTTTTTTTTAATTTTTTTACTTTATTTTTTTTTTTAATATAATAATATATAAATATATTAATTCAAAATACTATAAATATATAATTATTTTTTTAAAAAAAAAAAATTAAATTTTTTATATTACCTTTTGAAATATTTTGTCGTTTTTAGGATTAATTATATCATAATCAAATATGAGTTTTCTTTTATGTTGAAAATAATCATTATTAGGATTGGTATATGGATTAGCAACATTTATAAAAGTAGAATTTTTTTTATTTTACGTCTTATGATATCATAATAAACTTCATTATTAATATAATTTATATATTGTTCATAGATATCTGATGTATTATCATTATCATTATTATTATTATTATTATTATTATTATTATTATTCATTATAGATAGACTACTTTTATAATGTTCTTGTTTATAAAAATCACTTTGATTTTGATAGCCATTCAAATAATTGTAAAAATCACCTTTTTCCATTAAAAATTTTTTTGATTGTTTTTGAATAAATGAATTATTATCATTATTATTATTATTATTATTATTACTATTATTATTATTATTATTATTATTATTATTATTATTATTATTATTATTATTATTATTATTATTATTATTATTATCGTCATTATTATTATTATTATTAGTATTATCTTTACATTTATCATTTTTTATAAAAGCATTTTCATTATCATTATCAATATATAAATAACTTTGGAGTAAACATTGAATACTATAATTATAAAATTTATGATTTATATTACTAATATTTTCACCAATATCTCTTATAAAATGTTGTATTTTCTTTTCAATATCGTTTATATCATCATTATTATTAATAGTGTTATTATTATCTTTTGATATATTTTTTTCAGTATTTTGATGAATTTCTTTTTCTGTATAAAATATATTTTTAACTTCATTATATAATTGATTATAATAATTCATATTTATTTTCTTAATTCTTTTTACATAATTTATAAATTTTTCTTTTTCAAAGTTGCTTTTGTTTTCTTCCTCTATATTATATATATAAATATATAAATATTTAATAAAATAATAAAAATAATATTGTTATTTTCATGTTCTAAGATTGTGTAACATTAAATTATATATATATAAATTTAATATAAATATCTTTAAATATAAATAATAAATAAATATTATATGTTTTTTTTTTTTATATTTTTTTACTTTCATAAAGTTTATTCTCAGTACTTCTAATTTTATTTAAATTTTTTCCTAAATCATTTTGATCGTTTCTTTGTGATTCATTATTATTATATTCGGATATTTTTTGAATTTCATTATTATTATTATTATTTAATTTATTATCTTTTACTTCATTTGTTATTTTATTTTGATTTATTAATATAATCTTTTTATTGTTATTATCATTATCATTATTATTATTATTATTATCTTTATTCAGAATATCTTCATTTTTATTAATATCTATTACATTTATTGATCCACTGGATATATTAATTATATCTATAATAAAGTTATAAAGTAATAATATATAATATTAATAATAATAATAATAATAATAGATATATAATATTAATAATAATAATAATAATAGTAATAATAGTAATAATAATAATTATAAAAATTTTTTTTTAATATTTATTGAATTAATTATATACAACAAAATTTATTAATTTTTTATATATTAATTTATTAATTTTTTTTTTTTTTTTTTTTTTTTTTTTTTTCTATTTTATTTGATCAAATAATAATTTAACTAATTTATATACTTACCATTTTCCAATTGTGATTTGTCTTTTTCATTCTACATTATATTAGAAATAAATATGTTATATATAAAAAATAAATAATTATATAAAATAATTATTTATTTTGTATAATTATTCATATTAATGAAAAAATAATTTTTTTTTTTAAACAAAATTAAAATAAATATATTTATATAAATATTTTATTTCTCTTCTTACATTTATATTAGTATTAGTATCATTTTTTTTATCATTTTGCTTATATAACATGCTATTTTTGTCATCGTTTATAATCTGAGAAAAAAAAGAAAAGAAAATAAAATAAAAAATAATATAAAAAAAATAAATTAATATTTTATTTATTTAATTTTCAAAAATATAATAATAATAATAATAATATATATATCTTTTACATTTTGCTTTGTTTCTTTATCATTATATTTATTCTTATTATTATTGTTAGTATCATCTTTTGTTATTGAGATTTCATTATCATTATTTAATTTTTCATTAAGCATTTTTAATTGTTCACTTATCATATCAAAAGTATTTTTAATATCAATATCTGTCGTTTTTAATTCTTCACTTTTTCTTTTAGGTGAATTTAAATTTGTTATATTTTGTAAGTCCTGTGAAAGATTTGAATTTTGTAAAATGTTGGATTTATTATTTTTGTCATTATTATTATTGTAATTATTATTATTATTATTATTATTATTATTATTATTATTATTATTGCTATTGATATTGTTATTGTTATTATTATTATTATTATTATTGCTATTGGTATTGATATTGTTATTATTATTATTGGTATTGGTATTGATATTGGTATTATTATTATTATTGATGTAACTATTGGTATTGATATTGGTATTGTTATTATTGATGTAATTATTGTTATTAATATTATTAGTATTATTATAATAATTATTATTACTATTACTATTTCTTTTTATATTGTTATTCATACTATAATTTGTGGTTTGTTGTGTTTGAGAAAGAACATAATTTTCAAAAAATTGGGAATCATTATTATATTGTGTAATATATTTTTCATCTAAAGTAAAAAATTCATCTTCTTCATTAACATGATGAATTGATATATTATTACAGTTTTTATCATTATTATTATCATCTTTTTTATTTTTTGATATATTGTTATTATCTAATGTACCATTATTATTATTGTTGTTGTTGTTGTTGTTGTTGCTATTTATATTATTATAATTTAATATATTTTCATCTTTATTTTTATCTTGTTTATATTTTTTGTCATTATTATTATTATTACGTTCATCATCATTATTATTATATTCATTATTCTGTTCATAATTTTTTTGTCCAGTAACAGTAGTATCATAATCTTTAATTTCATTATTACGTTCATTATCATGTCTATCATTTTTATTGTTATTATTTTTATTTTGATTAATGCTTTGTTCTAAACCATTGTTAGGTTCATTATTAAAATATTTTTTTATTTTATCATTTATATTATCATCATTGTCTGTTGAAATTGGTGTAACATATATTTGATTTTTTCTTAAATGTTTATTAATTAAATCATAAGAGTCTGCTTTTTTTTTTTATTATCATTAGTATTTTTAATTTTTTTTTATTATAAAATATAAATATATATAGAAAATGAAAATAAAAAAAAATAAAATAAATAAAATATTAATGAATTTTATATTAATATGTTTTTAAATATTTTAATAAACTATTATAGACTTTATTACTTAATTCTTTATGACTTAAACTGAAAAATGTAGAAGAAGAGGAATCAAAGGCAGCTAAAATTTTTATAAAAATTTATATTTATATGCATCATTATAATATTAATTAAATATATAAGTATTATTTATTATTACCATTAATAAAAAGAAACTTACCATCTAATTCCATTATATTACTAAAAATATTATCATTAATACTTAAAAAAAAAATAAACTATTACTTTATAATTCTAATAAAAAAAAAAAAGAGTGAAGAAACAAAAAAATTTTTTTTTCTTATTTCATTTTTCTATATATTTTTATTTTTTATTATTTTTTTCACATTTTTTTTATTATTTTTCTTTTATTTTATTACTTTTCTTCTGTCTTTTTAATTATATAAAAAAAAAATAAGATTAACCAATAAAAAAAATTTAAGAAATTTTTCATAATTTTTAAAAAATAATTAAAATTTTTTTAAATAATTTAAAATCAAAAAAATTTGCAATTTTTAATATTAATTTTTTTTTTTTTTTTTTTTTTTTTTTTGTATTAAAAAATATATATTTATTAATATTTTATTTAAAAATTTAATTATTCATTCATTTAATTATTTATTTTTTCCATTTATTTAACTTTTTTATTTATTTATTTAATTTAATTATTAATTTATTTATTTTATAATTATTAAATTTATTTAAATTTTTTTATTTTATTAACTTTATTATATTATTAATAAAATTCAAAATTCAATTTAATTTTGTTTTAGAAAATATAAGTTTTGTATATTATTATATAAAATATACAATTAAAATATTATTAATATTATATCTTAATTAGTAATTAATTAGTAAATAAATAATATAAATAAATAATATAGTAATAATAAATAATAAATAAATAAAAATTTAAATAAATAAATAAATAATACATATATTTATTTTATTTGATATGGTCATAATATTAAGGATTAATAAAAATATATATTACTACAAAAATTTATATTATAATAATAATTAATTATTTAAATTATATGGATAATAAAAATATATATATAATAATTTAATAAAAAGAATAAAACATAAAAATATATCAAAAATAATATAATCTTTATAATAATATTAAAAAAAAAAAAGAAAAAGAAAAAAATAGATTAACAATAATCTTTTAATTTTATTTATTTATTTATTTATTTATTATAAAATAATTTAAACATTTTAAATAAAATCAATAAAAATCAAATAATAATTAATCTAAATATATATATATATATTTTTTTTGTAAGTATACAATATTTAAAAATATCATATTTATATTTTTTATTTTTAAAATTTACCGGAGAAACCATAAATAAATAATTCTATTATTATATATACGTTATAATCACATAAACTAAATTTATATATAATAATGTTTATCATATTATAATTCATAAAAAATAATGTTGATAAAATACAAATAAAAAAAAAAAAAGAATAAATATAAATAAGTAAATAAGTATATATATATAAAAATTAAAATCATTTTATAAAAATGTAATAATAAATAATATAAAAAAATAAATAAAAAATTGAATAATTATTAAAGTTTTTTATTAATAAATATAATATAATACAAAGTATTATTATTAATAATAAATTTTATAAATGGATTAAATGTTTATTATTAAACATTTATATATGTTTTACATATACAATTTTTATATAAATTATTAACTAATATTATAATTTGTTATTTATATATATATATATTATATAAAAAATCTGATTAAAAATAAAAACATCTTTAAAATATATAATATATATAATATATATATAATATGTATTTTTCATCATAAATATAGCATATAATAGTAATTAAATAATATAATATCGAGGAAAATTACATAAATTATTAAAATAATAAATGGATTTTTTGAAATCACAAATTACCCGTGCGGTAGCAACATTTGGAAAAGATATATCATTACCATTTACTATAGGAGCACAAGTAGATAATTTTAATTCTTCATCTCTATGGACACTTCATGATGGAAAAAAGAAGGTACTTTTATTAAAGGAAAAAAATAAAAATCAATAATGATTATACATATAATTTAAATCATTAATAATAATTATAATATAAATAATATATAATAATTTTTTATACTTAAATTCCATTTAATTAATAAATTATTTATTATCCATTTAATATATATACTTTTGTTTATTAATAAAATAATAATTAATTAATATCCTTTTTTCTTTTTTCTTTTTTTTTTTTTAATAATAACAATAATAATAATAAAAAGGATGATGATACACCAATATCAGTTTTTGTTTTTGATGTTGAAAGAAATTATGATAAAATAGAATTAGCAAGAAATGCATTTAAACGTGCAAGAACTATAAGACATCCAGCTTTATTAACATTTATTGATGGTGTTGAAGTAAATGCTTTTTTCTTTTATATATATATATAAAAATGCATATTTAATTAAATAATGATATCATCATTTTATTCAAGAATATTTTTTTTAAAAGAATAAATATTTTTATGAAAATTTATTATATATATTAAATTTCTTTTTTTTTTTTTTTTTTTTTTTTTTTTTCATCATAATAATTATTAATAAATAAATAATATTATTTATATATATATTTATATATAATTTATATATAATTTTTAAAGAATGAAAAAAATATTATTATTGCAACTGAAAAAGTTATACCATTAACAAGACAATTAGCTAAAGAAAAAGATGACAACCTTATTACTTGGGGTTTATATAAAATAGCTGTAAGTTGAAAGAATAAAAATAAAAAATTAAAAATTATATATATATATATATATATATATGAAATAAACCATTTAGATAAATAATTAATTTTGATATTTTGTTATATTGATATTTATAACAATATATAAGGATAATATAAAAATATAATTTAAGATAATATGTTAATTTTTTTTTTTTTTTTTTAATAATAAATCTAAAAAAAAAATTAGGTTGCTCTTAAATTTTTAAATTCAGATTGTCAACTTATTCATGGTAGTCTCAGAAAATCAGCTATTTTCTCTACTCTTGCTGGTGAATGGAAGTAAGTTACTATATATATATATATTATTTTATTAGTTAATTAATAATTTATTTTGAATATACATATTAATAATATATTTACCAAAAATTGTATATATCCATCTATATCTACATATCTATATATAATTAACTATTGATATTGATTTATTATTAATAGATTAAGTGGTTTAGAATTATGTTGTTCACTTAAAGATAATTATCCAATTATTCTTTCAAATTCAACAAATTTTTATAATCCATCAAAATATTCTCCACCAGAAGTAAATATTGATAATTATTATTATATTAAACAAAAAAAAATTATTATAATAATCAGATAAAGAAAAATAAAAAAAAAAAAAAAAATAGTAATATTAATAATTAATGTATGTATATATATATATAATATAAAAGGTAAGAAAAGAATCATGGAGCGTATTACAAAAATATCCAAGTCATGTATTAGATGCTTATAATTTTGGTTGCTTAATATATGGTATATATACATATATTAAATATTACTAATATTAATGAAATAATAATAAATAATAGTAATAATAAAAATAATATATGACATATATTCTATAATAATTACTAATAATATATGATATATTATTATAAATATATTTTTTTTAAAGAACTTTTCAATGATACTGAAATAACTGATCCATCAGAAGTTAGAAATATTAGTAAAATTCCACAAGTAAGAATTTTTTTAAAAAAAAAAATAATAATTAAAATTTAAAGAAAAAAAAAATTTCAATTTTTTTTTATTTATCTTATATAATAATAAATAATAGTAATAAATTATAATAAATAATAGTAATAAATTATATATTTAACAACAATAATTATAATAACTAATAATAATAACAATAATAGTGATAACAATAATTATGATAATTAATAATGATAATAATACTGATAATAATGAATAATTAATAATAATTAATAATAATACTAATATAATTATTATTATTATTATTATAGGTTGTTCAACCATATTATAAAACTTTATTACATGAAAATCCAAATTTCAGATCAAGTGTTGCTCAATTTTTAGATAGTTGTATGCAAAAAGGTAGTTTCTTTGATACACCATTTGTTAAGGCATGTCTGTTTTTAGAAAATATTAGTGTTAAAGAAAAAACTGAAAAGGAACAATTTATTAGAAACTTATCTAATTCCATTGATTCATTCCCAACTGAATTTTCAAAACATAAAATATTACCAGAATTAATTAAAGCTTTAGAATATGGTGCAGGTAAAATAAAATAAAATAAATAATATTATATATATATATTTCTTTCTTTTCAAAACAATATATATATATGTATATGTATATGTATAAAACTATTAATAATTAAAAAAAAAATTATTAAAAAACTATATATATATATTAATGAAATTATATTTATCATAAACGTTAATATTATAAATATTATTAGGTGGTTCAAGAGTATTATTACCAATTTTAAAATTAGGTGCTTCCTTATCCAAAGAAGAATATGATAAAGTTATTTTAGGAAGTATTGTAAAAATGTATGGTTCACCTGATCGTCAAATGCGTTTAATGCTTTTAGAAAATATGGATAAATATATTGATAAGATTGGAGATAATTCTAAAATTATTAATGATAAAATTTTCCCACAAATTGTAAATACCAATAAAATTTATATAATATATAAATAAAATATATATTATATATTATATATTATACTATTATACTATTATTATAGCAGTTATAATTATTAATTTAAAAATTGTTTTTATTAATTATTATTTATTTATTTATTTATTATTTTAAAAATTTTTAGGTAACTGGTTTTAATGATACAAGTGTAAGTTGCAATTATTTTCCTTTTTTTTATATATATAAAATATTTTTAAATATAAATTTATTTTAAATGAAACAAAATTATAATAAAAAATATAATATATATTAATACATATATTTTTAACTTTCATATATATATATATTTGTTTGTTTTAATTTTAATAGTCAATTATTCGTGAAGCTACTATTAAATCTATTTTATTACTTGGTCCAAAGGTATAATATATATATATTAATTTTTACTTTTCATTTTATTTTATCTTGTTTTTATTTAAAATATCAATTTATTTTTTCATCTATTATTTATGTTTATAATTTTTATAATTAAATGATTACTAATAACTTAAATATATTTATTTTTTTTTTTTTTTATATATTAATAGTTAAGTGATAGAATTATTAATAATGATTTATTAAGATACTTGGCTAGATTACAAGTTGATGAAGAACCAGGTATTCGTACTAATACAACAATTTTAATTGGAAAATTAGCTAAAAATCTTAATCCATCTGTAAGTTTGCGTTTTATTATTATATTCATATGTTTATAATTTTAATTTTTAATAAATAAATAAATATTATAATAAAATTAATAAATAATAACTTATAAAAATATAAATATATAAAATTAATATATATACTAATAATATTATTATTATTATAGACAAGAAAACGTATATTAATTCCAGCCTTTGCTAGAAGTTTAAAGGATCCATTTGTTCCAGCAAGAAATGCTGGTTTATTAGCTTTTAATGGTAATTATTATTATATTTAATGTTATTTATATAATTATTATTTTCTTTATATTTTAAATTAATTAATTATTGATTTATTTATTTATTTATTTTATTAATATATTATTATTATTATTATTCTAATTACTATTATTATAATTATTATTATTATAATTATTATAATTATTATATTATAATTATAATTATTAGCTTCTGCTGACTTGTTTGATGTTGAAGAAATGGCTTCTAAGATTATTCCATGTGCTAGTCCATGTTTAATTGATCCTGATAAGTAAGCTTGTTTATTTGTTTGTTTGTTTCAACATAAAAAAAAAATTATTATAATAATTAATATATATATTATATTAGATAAATTGATTAAATATTTATTCTAATAAACTTGTAAATTTATATAAAATATAGAACTGTTAGACAAAATGCTTTTAAAGTACTTAACACTTATATTAAGAAACTTGAACATAATTCTGAACAAATGGTAATTTATATATATTTATATATGTATATTTATATATATAATTAATTAATTAATTAATTAATTAATTAATTGATTTATTAATCATATATTAATATCATGATTATTATTATTATTTTTTTTTTCATATTTTTTAATAGTATCAACCACCAACTGATCCAAATTCAGTTTCTAACATTGCTATGAATAATTCTCTTAATAATAATAATAATAATCAAGAAAAAGCATGGTCTGGTTGGACTTCATCTATTTCTAAAAAGGTAATTTTAACTATAATTAAAATTAATTATTTTAAATTTTTTAAATAAATATAATATATTTTTTTTAGTAATTAATAATAAATAATAAAAATAATAAATAATATTATTCTATAACTAATAAATTTTAATATTGAATATATTTAAAATAGATTCAAGGTACTATGGAAAATATTATTAATACAAATGATTCCACTAGTGGTAATAAACTTTCAGCTAATACTGGTAGAAAATCATTTGATTCTAGTTCAAAGAATTCAATTTCACATTCATCATCTAATAATAGTGGATTTGGTAGTACAGGAGGATTTGGAAGTACAGGAGGATTTGGAAGCACTGGTGGATTTGGTAGTACTGGTGGATTTGGAAGTACAGGAGAATCTACCAATAAAAATAAAACTAATGATTTATTATCACCTTCTGATAATACTATTGGTTTACTTAAACCAGAAAAATCAAAACCAATGGTATTAAATTCACAAGTAAATAAGAAAAATTCTATCGATCTTTTCAGTATTACTGATTCTCTTGAAACTTCTTCTAATCATCCATCCGAATCTAAAAATAGTTTTAGTGGTTGGGATGACTTTAAATTAGATAATGAAATTGATGATGGTTGGGATATTCCTGCTCCACCAGCACCTTCTAATCCAATTGCTAAATCACCATCTAAACCAAGTTCTATCGATCCAGCGGTTTCTTCATTTGGTTCACTTTCTCTTAATTCATCATCAAATAAAAATTCTACAGATAAATATGCTTCCTTTAATACCGCTAATAATAAATCCTCCTCTAATTCTAATGGTTGGGATGACTTTTCAAATATTATGAATAAGAAAACAAATAATGATAATAATAAAAAGAATAATAATAATCTTAATAATATATCTACTTCTACTTCTTCTAATTCTTTCTCAGCATGGTCTACACCAGTAACAACTACTTCATCTTCTTCTAATGGTTGGGGAGTTATGAAACCAAATACTACTTCATCTTCTACTACAACTACGACTACTTCCAATAATAATAATAATAATGGTTGGGGTTCAAGTGGTTGGGGTGTTATGTCACCAAACACCACTTCTACCACTTCAACTACCAATAATAATAATAATAAAAGTAATGATTGGAGTGTAATGTCACCAAATACTTCCTCTTCTACAACTAATAATAATTCAGGTTGGGGTAGTTTCGGTGCTACTACAACTTCTTCTTCTTCAAATAATAATAATAATAATGGTTGGGGTAGTTTTGGTGCTACGACTACCTCATCTTCCTCAAATAATAATAATAATGGTTGGGGAAGTTTTGGTGCTACTAATACCTCATCAACTTCAAATAATAATAATTCTGGTTGGGGTAGTTTTAGTACAAGTACTACAAATAATAATAATAATAATAATAATAATAGTTCAACATCCAATGGATGGGGATCTTTTGGTAGTACATCAAATAATAATAATAATAGTAGTAGTAATGGATGGGGAAGTTTTAATTAATAATAAAATAAAGCAAAAGAATAATAATAAATAATAAATAATAATAATATAAATTAAATAACTTAATAACTTAATAAATTAATAAATAAATAAATAAATAAATATTAACTCTCTTTATTCAAAATATTCATAAAATATATATACAATTAATCATATTAATTAAAAAACAAAATAAAACAAAATATAATAAAAAAATAAAAAAAATTAAAAATTAAAACAAAAAAAAAATAATAATAATAAAAAATCAAACAACAAAAAAAAATAATTAAAATAAAATAAAATAAAATCTAATTAAAAATTAAAAAAAAAAAAAAAAAAAAAAAAAACGATTAACGATTAAACTCAAAAATCATAATTTAAAATAAAATAAAATAAAAAATAAATAAACTAAAAATATATATATATATCATAAATAAATAATTAATAATTATATTTATATTTATATTTATATTTATAAGAAATAAAATAAAATAAAATAAAATATAATAAAATAATAATAGAAATAGATAATTTTATTACTAGTATAAAAAAAAAATAATAATAATAATAATAAAATAATAATAATAATAATAATAATTTTTTTTTTAAATTAAAAAAAATTTTTTTTTCTTTATTTTATTTTTATCTTTTTATTATTTATTTTTTTTTATTATTTTCATACAATAGTTCTTTTTTTTTTTTTTTTTTTTTGTTTGTTTTGAAAAAAAAAAATTTTTTTTTTCTAAATATTTCAATATTATTATATAATTAACATAATAATAATACTAAATCAATATATATATATATATAATTATCTTTTTCATTTCCTACAAAAAATTTAATAAAAGAAAAATTTAAAGAAAAAGAAAAAGTAATATATATATATATATAATAATAATAAATAAATAAATAAATAAATAAAATATTAAAATAAATATTTAATAAATAAATAAATAAATAAATAAATAAATAAAATAAAAATAAAATAAAATAAAATAAAAAATAATATAATTAATTAAATAAAATTTATTTTATAATAATATTATATATTTAAATATTCTTTTTATTTTAAAAAATAAGAATAAAAACATATACACATATATCTATTTATATATATTTATTTATATATGTATAAATATTAACAATTATTGAATTAATATCATTTTAATATTAAATATATGGGTTATGGTTTTTAAAAAAAAATTATAATATTATACAATGAAAATTTTTTGAAAATTTTTGAAAATTTTTTTAAAAAAATTTATATATATTACATTATTTTTTTTATTGCAGACAGTTACATATATTGAATTTTAATACTTAGAATGTTACATGGGAAATATAAATTAGTCCTAAACAAAAATCCTAAATAAAAAAAAAAAAAAAACTGAGGAAGGGAAAGTGTCCAAATTAATAACTATTAATAATAAAAATAATATTGAAGTACTTAATAATAACTTTTTAATTTAAAAATGAAAATGTATTATAATATTTAATTAAAAAAAAAATGTTGTATAATGTAAATTAAGATAGATATATCTATCCTCATATATACCTATAGCAGTGGATATGAAAATATTATTATAATTAAATATTTAATTAAATATGGCGTAAATAATAAATAAATAAATAAATAAAGTTTAGATGATGTTAAATTTTAACTTCATATATATAATTAGTAGCAAATATATATTAAACAAAATAATAATAATGGGAAATGATTTTTTAAAATATATACTTCAGCAAGGCTATAAAAATAGAGAAAAAAATTTTTTAATTGAATTTGAAGTAATAGATAATAATATTGAAGATAAAGAAAATAAAAAAAGGCAAACTTTTTTTTTTAAAATTATACAAGTTAATATAATAATGAAAATATAATAAAAAAATATTAATTGATAAAATAATAAATAATAAACATTAATTAATCAAATTAATAAAAGATTCAAAACGAAAAAAAAATATTATAATATATTTAGACATTTCAATTTATTACTATGAACTATAAATGAAATTGTATTTATTATTATTTATAATAATTATTGGTTGACATCAATTATAAAAATTCTGTTAATTAAAGAATTTTTTTTGTTTTTAATTAAAAATAAAATAAAATAAAAAAAAAAGGCTTAAATATTAAAATTTCTAACCCACAAATAATTACCCAATTAACACCGGGGATTATAAAATCTTAAGAAGACAAAAAACAGGGAAAAAAAAAATTTAAAAAATATTATAAGAAATCATTTAAGTTATTATATTTAACTTCATTTTAACATTAAAAAAAAATGATACTTCATTTTTTTTTTAAATAACTTATTCAATATTAAAAAAGAATATTTTTAAATTAATTAAAAAGTTCATTTAAAAATGGTTAAAATAATTAAATAGGATCTTTTTTCATTATTTTAAATTCTCTTTAACTTTTTTTTATTTTTATTTTTTTTATTCTTATTCTTTATTTTTTTTTATTATTTATTTTTTATTTTTTTAATTTATTAATTAATTATTACTTTTGTTTTTTATATCCATTCATTTATAAATTATATAAATTTATATATATATATAGATATATATTTATTTATTAATTATTTATTATTTTTATTATATATATAAAAGAAAAAAGAAAAAAAAAAAACTTTTTTTTTTTTTTTTCTTTCTTTCCTTTTTTTTATGAATGAATGAAATTATTTTATTACTCGGGTGTGCCTATATATCGGAAATCATTGTGATACCCGAAGGCTACAATACCGATATGAATTTTTTAAATTTTTTTTTTTTTTTTTCATGAATTTATATTTTATTAAATTGTGTATTATTGTTATTTTATTATTGTAATTATTATATTGTTATTAAACTTAAAACTTTTTTTATTTTATTTTTAATTCCTTAATTTGTATAAAATATAAAAAAAAGATAAAGATAAAAAAAAAAAGACAATAAATATTATATAATTAATTCTATTAATTATATCAGTTATACGATAATGTAATAATATTTTTATCTTGTGTATATAATAATTATTATTATTAGTATTATTATTATTATTATATTAAATAATCAAATCATCATTCTTTTTTTTTTTTTTTTTTTTTTATTGATTTATTATTAATATAATATGAATAAATATATTTCATTATATTTATGTACTTATATAATTTTATTTTTTATTTTTATTTTTATTATAATTATTTTTTATTTTCATATTCTAAAAATATTCTTATTATTACTATTATTATTACTGACTGTTGAGAATATTAATTATTATTATGAAAAATAAAAAAAAAAGAAAATAAATAATTAAAGAAAAAAAAAATGATAGAATAGTAAAAAAGAAGAAAAAAAAAAAGAATTTTTTTTCGTTCGTTCTTTTTTTTTTTTTTTTTTTTTTTTTTTTTTTTTTTTTTTTATAAAAATATAATAAATTAAATACTATTTATTTATTTATTTATTTATTTATGGAATTTTCATTTCAGGTTGTTTTTGATAAATAGGTGTAGTTTCAACTGGGGATGGTGATGAATTTGAATTAGTATTATTATCTACATCAATAATATGTTCTTTATTGTTTGTTTTTTGTTGTGGTTTACTTGTAGTTGTAGTTGTAGCATTTTCTTTATTTGCTTTTTGTTCTGAAGCTGCTTTATCCTTCTTTTTTAATTCTTCAATAATATTATCAATAGATTCAAAATAATGTGGGAAACGAATTGATTTATATTTACAAGATTTAACCCAATTTTTAAATGGAAGTCCTAATAAATGAAGGTGTAAATGACTAACACTAGTAAATGGTGGTATATGAAATCCAAGTATACTATCATATTCTTTATTTGAAATTAATAAAGTATTTGGAATTGGTACTTCTTTACCATCTTCTGTTTCACTACCATCATAAATTTGGTCTGAAATTTTATGATTTTCATTTTTTAGACATGGTTTATTATAACCTTGTTCTTTTAGTATTTTGACACCTGCAACTTTCATACGTTCCACTGTATGTTATAGAAATATTATATAAATAAATAAAAAATATAAAAGAAAAATAAATATATTATTATTATTATTATTTATTATTTATATAAAACTAATATATATATATATATTTGATATTAAAATATTAAAATATATAATAAATTTTATAATGGTTATACATAATATTATATTACTTACATATTTCTTTATGATCTTTATAAGTTAAATCTTTTACGTTAGCTATTATAAATAATCATAATAAAAATATAATATATAAATATATATATTATAAACATATATTTAAAAATTAATTTTTGAATTTTTTTTTATATTTTTTTCATTAATTAATTATATTTTTATAAATTTTTATTATATATAATTTATTATTTTATTTACCAATATGTTCACGAGGAATGATTAAAATATGAACTTTGGCAGCTGGACGAATATCATGAAAAGCAATAATCATATCATCCTTTTATATATAATTAATATGGTAATATTAAAATTAAAGATTTTTTATTTAGTATAAATCAATATTAATTATTATTTATTTATTAAAAATACAATATATACATATGACATTTACTTCATATATAATTCTATTTTTATCTAAATGACAAAATATACATTTTTTATGTGGATCTTCTTGATTAATAGGTTGACCTTCAGCATTTATTAAATTTTCATTTGAATTTGAATAATGTTCTTTTTGTATTTTAATACAAGGAAAACAAGATAAACATATATTTTTTGTCATTATTTGATTATTAATTTGATTTCTATTTAATTGCTTGTTTAATGAAAAATGACTAAATGTAGATAATTTATTTTTATTTATTGTTGAATATAAATTGAACAACGTCTTTTTTATATTTTATTTATATAATTTATAATAATAAATATAAATAAATATAATATATATTTATAATTGATAAAAAAAAAAAAAAAAAAACAGTCAAATTTATATATATATATTATATATTATATGTTTTTATATGAAAAAAAAATAATATTAAAAATTTTTTTATTAAATAATTTTCAAAGGTTATATTTATATGGGTAAAAATAAAAATCAATTTTTAATATATAATTATTATAAAAAATTTTTTTATATAATAAAATATATGTATATGAAAATAAAAAAAAAAAAAAAAAAATACCTCTATTGAATTAAAACTACTATGCTTTAAAATATTAGAATTATAACAAAATAATTTTGAGTACATTAGTATAACTGAAATATATAAATATATATAGTATTGTATTACTAATATAATATATTGCTTTTTTTTTATCCTTTTTTTTTGTTCTTTTTATGATATTTGATATGTTATATTTTTTTTATATTTAAGTAGTTGTTAATTTTAATTGTTAATAAATTATTATTTTTTTGTTGAATTATACTTTTTAAATTTTTAATTAATGCTATTATTATGGTTTATTAAAACTTTTTTATTGGTATTATTTCAATATTTTTAATAACTATATGAATTATATAATAACATAATAATAAAAAAATTAATAAAATATTTTATAAATGTCATAATTTAATGAATTGAAAAAGAATTAAATGATTATAATTATTAAAATTTATAGTTTAATCAATTTTAATTACCTTTTTTTTAAATAAATAGGAAAAACGACTTTCATAGAATTTTAATTGTAGGTATAAAAAAAGTATAATTATAAAAAGATTTTTGTTTCAAACTTTTAATATAATAAATTACTTTTTTTTTTTTTAACAATTGTTATAACCAAATGAATAATTTAATTTCTATTATTTTTATTACTACTTTTATTTTTTCTATTTTTCAATATTCATTACTACTATTTTTCTATTTATATTATTTTTTTTTAAGAAAGAAAGAGACAAAGAAAAAATAATTTTATAATTTTAATTTTATTTTTTTCAAATATATTTTTTTTTAATAATAAAAAAGTTTAAAAAATTTAATTATAAATGTTATTTCCTAATTAAAATTAGTTTATATTAAAAAGATAGGATAAATAATAATAGAAAAATATAATATAAACTACATAAAATAAATTTAATATGTATAATTATAGATAAATAAACAAATAAATAAATAAATAAATAAATAAATAAATAAAATAA